>JAULBY010056993.1:0-34886 GCA_032358315.1 Ophiocytium majus
GATATCGCGCGAGGGACGATCGCGGCACTGAAGCCCGTAGGCTACGAAGTCATCAATTTGGGTGGCGGTAATAATCCCATAGACCTCATGACAGTCATTGGCATGATCGAGAAATTTCTCGGCAAGAAAGCCAAGATTGCTAATAAAGAATTTCACATCGCCGACATCAAAGAAACGTGGGCCGACATTTCAAAGGCTAACAAGCTTTTAGGCTGGAAGCCGACCATCAGCCTTGAAGAGGGTGTGAAGCGTTCGGTGGAGTGGCATTTGGCCAATAAGCAGCATGGGTTTCTGTTGGCTTGAATTTTTACTTAGCTAATAAGTTTGTCGCTTAGGGAATAGATGAAGCATCTAGTTCAAATATTTAAAATCGTGAGTAAGCAGTTTGAGGGTAAGTCTCATCTTGTTTACTTAGGTTTTATTATTGGTATTGCCGCTTTTGCCGTGGAGGCAATTTTTGCGATGCTTTTGCAATGGTTGCTTATCCCTTTGATATCTAATCAAGAAGTTCATGGGAAATTGAGTAGAGAGGAAGTGATATGGGGAGTGCTCATCTTTGCGGCTCTCGCTAGAACTGGCATCGAATACGCACGCAATTTTTACAACGGTGCAATATACCAAACCTATATTCGGATCTCGAGGGAAAGAATTCTTCAGATATGTCTAAAAGAAAAAAGCGAATCTAATATTTCTGTAATTGTAGAGATGTTTAACGAAAAAGTGATCAAGTCGAGTTATCTCGTAAAGAATCTTTCAGATGTTGTGATTAATTTAGTCTCATTGTCCCTGATACTTGTATTCGCAATGTATCTCTCCGTGGCGATGAGTATGATTTTCATAATATTTCTTATTTTCCTTGGCCTGCCGATTATTAAACTCACAAGGCAGTCCTCTCATCTTGGAAAAGATATTTCTAAGCAATATAAGATAGCGAATAGAAGTATTATTGATTCGCTAAGAAATATTGTTCTTCTAGAGATGTCTGGCTTCTTAAATTCAAAAATATCAGCCGCACAAGAATCGATTCAAGCTTATGAGAGAAAATATAGACGATTCTATCATTTGAACGCTGTTCGCCAGGCTATCCCTACGCTCATTGGTTTCTTGCTTATACTCGTAGTTATTAAGCTAGGCAAAGAGCTTTCATATTCAAATGAAAAGCTAATTGCGATTTGCTTCTTATTGCTACGTTTAGGCCAAGCTGCCTCGCGCTTGGGCGCAAGTTTATCAGGTATCTCGATCAACTATGATAGCTTTTCTAGCTTAAGCGCTTGGCTCGCGAAATATGAAAATTCCAATAAAAATAAAAATGCATTTTCTGATACGGCAACACCTCTTGAGAAAGTAGATAAAATTCGAGTTTCCCAATTGGGTCTCAAGTTTGATGATTGGATTTTTAAGGACCTAAGCTTTGAAACTAAAAGGGGACAAATACTTCTTATTAAGGGTCCATCAGGCGTTGGAAAGAGTTCGCTTCTCAGGGTCATTACAGGTGTTCTTGCACCGACAAACGGTGAGGTCATTATAAATGATGCTTTTAGAGTAGGTAGAGATGCCGAGATTAGAAATCACATTGGCTACTTTGGACCTGGCGGAGGGATTGTTCAGGGCACGTTTCTAGAGAACTTGTCTTATCCACACGGCAAAATGATAAGCGAAGAAACGGCAGCTTTTGTCGCACAAATTGCAAAAATTGATTTCTTCGAAAAAGATGAAATGGCGACCCGTATTTTAAGTGAGCGAGCTGAATTGTCCACTGGACAAGAAATGCGACTCCTTTTAGCGCGTGCCTTAGCACACAATGCGGAGGTGTTGATTCTTGACGAGCCTACGGCAAATCTTGATTTTGAATCAGAGGAGAAGATTGCGGCTTCGTTATGCGCACTTAAGCACGATAAAATTATAATAATTGTTTCCCATAGCGATTCTTTTGATTCCATCGTGGATCAGACTATTCACATGAGCCGAGCGACCTATGTTTAACACATATAGAAAAAAATCAAAGAGACCATTAAAAGAACTTTTTTGGAAATATTTCATACCGGACTTGAAGAGCATTCCACAGTCAGCGGACGTACTAGATCTTGCATGCGGATATTCTGCGTATCGCGACCTGATAAGCTGTGAGTCTTATACTGGAGTGGACCTAGATCAAGAGCGTATTACTGAGTCAAAGGCGAAGCACCCAGCCGATATCTTTGTCTACGATGATATTACGCGATTTAAAGCTGATAAAAAATATGATGTTATCCTCTGCGTTCAAACCATGGGTGTTAACCGTTACTTTGATAATGATAAGTCTAACGAAGTAATCACTAACATTCTCAACTTAAGTAAACCCAAGGGTGCTGCCTTTTTCAACATAGGGCCGCGTCTAACACAAGAGACCCATGCAATAAAACAGAGACTCACTAAAGAGTTTGAGCATGTGGAACTTAGAGTTTATTCCGCTCCCATAAGACAAATGGGCACGAATCTATCTACAGTAGTAGCCTCTGTTTTTTATGTTGCCCCGTTCTTGCAAAAATTCACAACCACGAAGTTCTATTATTATCGTTGCCTTAACAGGCACGGACTCGAGGGACGGGAGCTATGAAGAAATCATACGTTGTGGCGGAGATTGCCCAGACTCACGATGGATCCCTCGGGTTAGCTCACGCATTTATTGATGCGGCAGCACGCCGAGGAGTAGATGCGGTAAAGTTCCAGACGCATTTCGCCTCTTTCGAGTCAACGCTTGATGAGCCCTTTCGAGTGAAATTCAGTCGGCAAGACGAGTCAAGGTATGCTTATTGGAAAAGGATGGAGTTCTCGCCTGATCAGTGGAAGGGGCTTTCACAGCACGCTAAGGACCTGGGCATTGATTTCTTAAGCTCAGCTTTTTCACTTGAAGCGGTAAAAGTTCTCGAAGATTTGGATATGCCGGCGTGGAAGATCGGATCAGGTGAATTTAAGAATTTTGAGATGCTTGAGATGATGGGCAAGACAGGAAAACCCATTTGGTTAAGCACGGGAATGTGCTCGCTAGAGGAAGTAGATAACACCGTTTCGTTTCTAAAAAAGAACAATTACAGGTACGCAGTCTTTCAATGTACGACAATGTATCCAACCCCCCTTACTTCTGTGGGCATGAACCTCGTAGATGTCTATCGAGAGCGATTTGCTTGCCCGGTAGGCCTGTCAGATCACTCAGGCACGATTTTCCCTGCTCTTTTAGCAATGGCAAAGGGTGTGGATGTTATTGAGGTGCATGTGACTTTTGATAGAGAGATGTTTGGTCCAGATGTCTCCTCTTCAGTTACATTTGATGAATTGGAAACTATTTGCAAGGCCAGAGATAGCTTTTTTGAAATAGAAAATAATCCCGTTGATAAAGATACACTCGCAAAAGATTTCGCATCGACGAAGCACATGTTTGGAAAAAGTTTAGCTTTGGTCATGAATAGATCTTCTGGGCATGTCATTACACGTGCTGATATCTCGCAAAAAAAGCCAGGAACAGGGATTTTGATTGATGAGATTCATAAAGTAGTTGGAAGAAAATTAAAGCGGGATGTCGCTAGCGATAGATTGCTTAAATGGGAAGATTTAGAATGAAACGTAAGGTTTGTGTCGTTATTACTGCTCGTCCAAGTTACAGCCGTATAAAAACAGCTCTTGAAGCAATCAAGAATGACCCTGATATGGAGCTACAAATTGTTGTGACGGCATCGGCAAATCTTGATCGCTACGGCAATGCTATAAAATATATTGAAGCTGACGGATTTGAGATTGCAGCCAAAGTGTTTACTGTTCTTGAGGGTGAGAACTTAGTCACAATGGTCAAATCTGCAGGCCTGGGTCTCCTAGAGCTCCCGTCCGTGTTTGAGCGGCTAAAGCCAGACTTTGTCATAACAATTGCTGATCGCTACGAGACGATTGCAACGGCAATCTCAGCTGCCTATATGAATATTCCTCTAATCCATATTCAAGGTGGAGAGATAACCGGTTCGATTGATGAAAAAGTCCGTCACGCTGTTACAAAGCTTTCAAATTTCCATCTTGTTTCAACTAAGAAGGCTCAAGAACGTGTGCATAAAATGGGCGAAGCAAAAGAATCTATTTTCACAACGGGCTGCCCTTCGATTGATATTGCTCGAGAAGTTTTGTCGAGCCCCCGTATGGATTTTGATGTTTTCAAAAAATACGGTGGAGTCGGCGAAGTACTTGATACATCTCAAGGATATATCGTTGTTATGCAACATCCAGTCACACTGGAACATGAGCTTTCCAGGATACACATCAATGAAACTCTTGAGGCTATCAATGAAGCCCAAATACCAACTTTTTGGTTTTGGCCAAACGTTGACGCTGGCTCAGATGGTACCTCGAAAGGCATTCGTGTTTTCCGAGAAGCCGTAAAGCCAAAGCATATTCACTTCTTTAAAAATATGACTGGATCGGACTTCTTGCGAGTGTTGGTAAACAGTAAGGGTATTGTTGGAAATTCGAGTGTTGCAATCCGTGAATGCTCATTCCTTGGGGTTCCTGCTATTAATGTGGGCTCCCGTCAGAGCCATCGTGAGCGCGGGGCAAATGTTGTTGATGTGGGCTACAGTAAAGGGGAGATCCTTAACGCGATTAAAGAGCATTTTTCGAAAGGTTCTTTCCCGTCGGATAATTTGTACGGCGACGGATATGCAGGTCAGAAAATTGCAAATGTTATCAAGGCCCTTCCGCTTGGCCAGGTTGAAAAATATCTAATTTACTGAGGGATCATGAATAAGACAGGAAGCACAAGAGAGTTTGACGAAAACTGGAAAGGTCGCGAAGAGGCACTTTATAATCACTGGACGAAAGGAAGCCCCAAGAACCAAATCCAATTGGCTTTTCGTTCACATTGGAAACTCTTCAAAGAGTTAACGAAGGATATTTCAGGTAACAAATGCTTAGAAGTTGGCTGTGGACGTGGCAGCATCTCTAGTTATTTTGCTGATGCAGGATTTGACTGCACCCTACTAGATTATTCACAGAGTGTTTTGGACACGGCTCAGAAAATATTCAAGCGAAATAATCATAAGGCTCAATTTGTAAACGGTGATGCCAACGCTCTTCCTTTTGAGGACGAAAGTTTTGATGTAGTTGTAAGCATCGGCTTACTTGAACATTTCGAAGATATTGAAAAACCAATCAAGGAACAGTATCGGATTCTAAAGAAAGGTGGAGTTTTTTTGGGCTATATCGTGCCAGAAAACCCCAACAATATTCAAAAGTACTTTCGTCCAGTGAACGCTCTTTTGAAGGGTGTATCCTCTTTCATGCCAGCGGAAAAAAAGAAGTCTGCGAAAGTTGAAATTTATCGATCAGATTTTGGCTCAGATAGATATATGCAGGTCATTTCTAAACTCCCGCACACAGATAGGCTCGTAAGAGGTGTTTATCCCTTGCCGATGATATCACATTCTCCAGAGTTTCCATTCAGTTTACTCCCAACGGCAGTTGAGTCTGCATTGGCTGTAACTTTTGCGAAGACTCTGGAATTACGTAAAGTGATTACAAAGGAAAATCCATGGCTCTGCGACGAGAAAAATGGTCAGGCGTTTCTGATTGCTTTTAGGAAGATCTAAAAGTGCAAAATGTACTCGCAATAATTCCAGCTCGCGGTGGATCCAAGGGAATCCCGAATAAGAATTTGTTGGCTATCAATGGTAAGCCTCTAATTCAATTTACCATCGAGCAAGCAATTCAATGCAAAGGTTTAACAGATATTATCTGCAGTACGGATTCACCCGCAATTGCCGATGTGTGTGAATCGCTTAACGTACGTTGCTTAGGATTAAGACCAGCACATCTCGCTTCTGATGAAGCGAAGACAAGCGATGCGATTATTTATGAAGTCGAAAGATATGAGGATGTGAATAAACTCAAGATTGATATCGTCATGATCTTGCAACCGACCTCACCTTTGAGGCAAAGTCGGGATATTGATGGGGCCTTAGACTACTTTTTGCAAACTGCGAGTGAGTCGCTGGTAAGCTGTTATCGCTTTGAGGGGCCACATCCTGCGATCATGTATATGAAAGAAGGAACGAAAGGGTTTCCTATCATTCCAGCTTATAGCAAGTCGCGAAGACAGGACTTTCAGGGGTGCTATGTAAGAAATGGTGCTGTTTACATCGTGAAGCGTGATTTTCTTTTAACTGAAAAAACAATATTTGAAAATTCGCCGACGCTATATGAAATGCCCTTCGAACGATCGCTAAATATAGATTCATTGCAAGATATAGAGTTGTTGAAAAGAGCTTTAAATGACTCCATTTAAGATTGCTCTTATTGAGAAGAAACCACTATGCCAATCTGCAAAAGATTTTATAGCAGAGTTCGGCGAGCTCAGTATCATAGACCCGAAAGTGGGATCGGATGCAAGTGTAGTATTCACACGCCTAGAAAATTTTGTTGATAGAGAGTTGGTTAGAAATTTCCCCAATCTAAAAGTAATTGTGACACCTACGACTGGTCTGACTCACGTAGATGAGGATTATATTAATGAGAAAGGGATTCACCTCATATCACTAAAAGGTGACTCAGCATTCTTAGAAAATATAACGGCAACAGCAGAGCACTCGCTTTTGCTTATGCTTGCGCTCCTACGCCGGCTTGTTCCATCTGTTTCTCACGTCAAAGAGTATGGTTGGAAGAGAGATTTGTTTGTTGGAGCAGAGCTAAAAGGCCTAACTCTAGGAGTTATTGGCTACGGTCGTCTTGGTAAAATGATGGTGAGGTATGGCCAAGCACTCGGGATGAATGTTCTCGCTTGTGATGCCATTCCTACAAAAAATGATGGGGTTGTCACTTTTGTTGGTATGAGGGATTTGCTTAAAGCCTCTGATGTAGTCTCACTTCATGCGAGCTTCAGTGAAGAAAATCGTAAAATGATTAACCGTGATGCATTCTCGTTGATGAAAAGAAGTTCTGTCTTTATTAATACAGCACGTGGCGAGCTAGTTGATGAAGAGGCTCTAATTGAGGCGCTTTCTAATAAATGGATTAGTGGTGCTGCGATTGATGTTTTAACTGACGAGACGACAAGAGTGGTCGGTTGGGACGAATCAGATCCGATTCTAGCCTATGCTAGAAAGTATGAAAATCTTTTGGTCACGCCTCACATTGGGGGAGCAACCCTACAATCAATAGAAAAAACTGAGATTCATGTCTTGAAGAAGCTACGCCAGTTTTTTGAGAAGGCTAAATGACTATCAAAAAACCAAACGTTTATATTGTGATTGAAACGAAGGCGCGAGAGTTAGATGCCAAGGTTCTGTTGGCCTGCTTCTTAGCAAGAAATGGTCATCAAGTTTTTCTAGGACACAAATCAGCTATTAAAAAAGAATTGGCTAGCCTTGAGCCAGGTATTTTCTTTGAAAAAAGTGCAGCTGTTACAAAAATAGAACTTTTTAAGTTTGCTCGCTCTTTCGGTCATAAAGTTGTTGTCCACGATGAGGAAGGGTTAGTAACCCTAAACAGCCAAACCTATCTAGATCAAAGATTGAGTGGAGAAGCCCTATTGTACTGC
This sequence comes from Ophiocytium majus, assembly GCA_032358315.1. Classification (NCBI taxonomy): domain Eukaryota; class Xanthophyceae; order Mischococcales; family Ophiocytiaceae; genus Ophiocytium; species Ophiocytium majus. The sequence goes on from JAULBY010056993.1 coordinate 7,553, forward strand.
GACTGTTTTTTTGCATGGGGAGAAGAACAGGCTCAGGCTATCAGTTCACGATTTCCGGAGCACGCCCACAAAATATACGTGACAGGACATCCAAGATTAGACTTACTCAAAAAGAAGTGGTCACCAATATATAGTAAGAAAGTAAGCGAGCTTAAGAATAAATTCGGAAATTTCATTCTGATTAATACTAAGTTTGGGAGCTGTAATAACTCTATTGGCAAGATAGCTTATTTGGATTTTTTGAAATCCTCGGGTTTAATCAAGAACTCTCATGACCTAGCGGTACGTGAAGGATTTCTTGAATTTAACGAAAGACTTTTGCCCGAGTTTGAGCAACTCGTAGGGGACTTGAGTCGAGAGCTTTTCGACAGAAATATAGTCATTCGGCCTCATCCATCTGAATCAATGACGATTTGGAATGAGCTAAGTAAAAAATATCCGAATGTTTATGTAGTTAGAGAAGATGCGGTATACCCATGGATATTAGCTTCCTCAGTTGTTGTAATTAACGGTTGTACTACTGCGATAGAAGCTCGCTATGCAGGAGTTCCTGTTATTACCTTTAGGCCAATTCGATCTGATAGATATGATATCCCGTTACCAAATATGATGGCACAAGAGGCTATTAGTAGAGGGGATGTCGCGAGAATTATAAAAGAGTTACCAGATCAACATTCTGAATTATCTGCTCATGAAAGCATGATCCTCGGTAGACATACTCTTCTGCCACCAGAGAGAGAGGCTTGTCTAAACATCCTCTCAAGGCTTGATGACTTAAAATTTGAAAAACGTAAAATAGAACGAAGTGTTCTTGAAACCCTCTTTAGCCTCGTAAGAAGACAAAAAGCTATTTTGCGATGGAAATTAGCCCCCAAGAATAATACATATAAGTTTTCGAGTCTTACGTCCGCTGAGGCGAAGGCGATCTTGGCCAAGATTGTTGAAGTAGACGACACATTTAGAAATATTAAAACCCAGCAATTTTCACCTGATTGCGTAACTTTTCACCACAACGGAAAAATATGAGTAAAAGATCTTTTTTAATTCAATTGCTTGATCGATTAAAGTTTCGAGCAATGACTACGAAGTATTTGATTGATTCTCCCAAGACGAAGTACCAGCCTCTTCCATTCATGGGGATTTCGGACACAAAGAGGTCGATTGGCTCAACATCTAGACTAGAGAAGATACTTGAGACTCTGGTAAGCTTAGAAATCAGAAGTGGAACTGTTGTCGACTGCGGTTGCAATGTCGGATTCTTTGCACTCAGTTTGGCCCGTAAGGGTTTCTTGGCGTTTGGAATCGAAGAAGATTCAAAAGCTCTTGGGATCGCGACAACTGCAGCTCAAGTCATGAAAGTTAAATTTTGCCCAGTTCCGATGCGAGTTGAGCAAAATACAATTAAAAGTATGCCAGGTGGCACAGTTGTGATCTGTTTATCAATTTGGCATCACTGGGTTAAGGCTTACGGGATTAAAGATGCGACACAGATACTAATAGAACTTTACGCAAAGACAGAGCGAGTGCTTTTTTTCGATACAGGTGAGCATGAAATGCCTGCTGATTATAACCTTCCATTTAGGAATCAGGATTCAAGAGCTTGGCTGGAAAAATATTTGTCAGACAATCTAGCACCCTCGCAAATTATCCATCTAGGTGCGCACAAAGCTTTTGCTCCTCAGACTGATGAAAGGGGCGGAGTAACTCGAAACCTTTTTGCTATTGTTAAATGATTTTCTCCACCTCCATTTGGCAAGTTTTGAGCTTTTCAGGCCACTTCAGAAATTGGGGGAAGGGACGTAAGCCATATCTTGCTCTTCGATACGGAAAGAGATTCTTCAGACTGTCTGGTTCTGTTCATGAGCTAAAAGTCTTTCTTGAACTATCTTTTCCTAATACGACCTCATTGCATAAAGCTCTACAGCTAGCAAAGAGATCAAAGTTATGTTTGTTCTTTAAAGAGAATGAGGCAATCAGTTGGAATTTATTAATTTTGCGAGACAAAAATCCAGAAAAAGTCACACTCCTCTCATTTAAGGCCATGCAAAAGACAGTCATCTGGAAGGAAAAGAGTGATCTTGAGAGCGAAATTGCTGAGATTAAAAAATTTCAAAATTTGGGAATAAATACTCTGGGTTACGAGGCTTGTAATGGTGTGAAAAATGCGATGACTCAAAAGATCATTACTCCAAATTTTTCACTCGTTCATCATTACGCTGAAGCCTTGCATAAACTAAGCACTTATTTGATTAAGAACTCTAGCCTAGAGCGTGTGCGGTACCCGCTGAAGCTGACTAAACTGAGTGATATTATAGGTCCAGAGAGATGGTCCAAGAGTGTGGCAAAATCTTATCTTGAAACACAATTAATACCCTATGTTAATGTTCACGGAGACTTTTCACCGTACAACGTTCTCAGTGAAGGGGCTGAGGTGTATGTGATTGATTTTGAGAGGTCATTTTATGCAAATGCTTGGTATGACTTTGTTTATGCTTGGGTCATGGACTACATTACAGATTTTGAATTCGAGAAAAATTTAAAATTAGTAGCTCACGCAACACTTAAAAGCCCCATTCATGATACTGGGATACTTTTGGATTTAGCGTTTTCGCTTTTTGTGCTAGATAATATTTATTTTATTGAAAACCGTTGCCGGTCCGCATTAGACGCTCGCTTTACGGAGAGTTTAATTGAGCGGTTAAAAATAAAGACAATGTCCCGGAAGTTTTGTTTTTTAATTGAGGAGAGTTCCGTTTGAGTAAGCCAACAAAGTTTTTTAATTCAGATTCTATTAAATATTTTGAAGCCAACGGACTAGATAAATATTTTAATTTTCTTCCCCACGAGATTGATAAGGGTGCGTTTGGATCAATCGATCCTAATAATAAAATAGCCTTCCCTCCCAATATCGATGATTTAGTTAACCTGCATAAACTCGTTCGCTCCAGAAAATGCATGACCGTGCTGGAATTTGGTGTGGGGTACTCTACACTTGTTATTGCGGATGCTCTTTTGAAGAACAAAAAAGACTATGCAGCTTTGGTAGAAGAGAATTCGATCAGATGCATGAACAAGTTTAAGATTTTCTCAGTGGATGCCAATCCTTCATGGATTGAGGAAGCGATATCAAGGATTCCGGAGTCACTGAGGGAAACACTAGAGATGACATTTAGTAAGGTTGCAATAGGCACCTTTAAAGATCAAATCTGTCACTATTATACATCAGTGCCAGACGTGTCCCCTGACTTCATTTATCTAGATGGACCTTCTGGCTCTGACGTAGAGGGGGAGATTGATGGGAGCAGCTTCAAAGGAAATATAGAGAGAACTGTGTTATCCGGGGACATACTTCGGCTGGAGCCTAGTCTCGTACCAGGTACTGTCATCGTAGTCGATGGCCGCCAAAACAATGTACGGTTTATGAAAAATAATTTTCAAAGAAACTGGAAGATAACCGTAGATCAAAGTATTGACGCGACTATTTTCGAGTTAGTGGAGACTCCTCTGGGGATTCACAACAAAAGACGATTGCAATTCTGTCTAGGAGAAGCCGCTTGCGCCGCCTATGAAAAAGCAGGTTTCTAGCTAGATTTTATGTTTTTCGTTTCGTTTTTTGAAATATCTTTTGATTTTCATCTTTAAGCTCTGTGAGTCTATATTCCGTTTTAAAATCTCGTCAGCTTGCAATAAGAGATTGCTTACTTCGTAGGATTCAAGAAATGAAAGTCCTTTCTTAGGTAGATCCTTCGGAATATGAATGATGTCTTGGCCATAACGAAATGATGAATAGCTTAGGGCATCCTGCACCCCTCTTCTAATCACCTCATAATCGATCTCATCCTTGAAGCGCTCCCTAGCGTTGTTAATAATTTCACCAATCGTTGATTCACTTTTGAAACTATGAAAAAAGGCTTTGCGGTACAAGTCATCTTCCGACTGATCAAAGTCGTGGAGGCAAACGAGTTGGTCGATGACTTGATAAGTGTATCCGCTTTTTCTCATCGCTTTTATAAGTGTTGCCTCCGGGCGATGTTGTTTGTCGAGATCCAGGCTTGCGCTTAGCGAAAGCGCATACTTCATCGTCTTTTGATTGTAGATATGGATAGCTCCATACTTTGGTTTTAAAAAAAACTTATCAAAAAACATGGGCTGATACCCAAAAGTGCGAGGCCCGGGTGCAGGTAGCTTCTTTAAAAGCTCCTTCACACGATCGACATCAAGAGTAAGATCGCCATCTAGACATACGATCCAATCTGCTGTGCTGGATGAGCCGATTTTTATACACTCTAGCAGGGTGCGATAGAAAGGCTTCTGCTTAAGGACGATTATATTTTTTGCTCCCCCAAAGACTTCCTCGGCTTGCTTTAAGAGCCTCGGCATAGTTCGCTCATCGCTTGACCTAATTATGCATTGAAACTCCATACGACCCCAGTTGGTTGAGCGTGACGCTTAGCGCGCCAGTGTTTTTGAGTGCAATAAAACGCTATTAGCATATTATGGCGAAAACCAAGATTTCCCAAGTTGATTTGTTTATGAATGATTCCGGCGTGAAGAAAATATTTCTCGTTATATCCTCATTGCATGTCGGCGGTGCACAGAGAGTAATGGTGATACTTGCAAACTATTGGGCAAGAAGGGGAGTTAGTGTTGAATTGCTGGTCTTAAGTTCTGAACATGTGAGTCAATACGCAGTTGAGCCTTCGATCAAAGTTTGCTTTCTACCTCTTCAGTTGAAATCTTCAAATCTTGTCGCCGCTATTATCAATAACGCAAAAAGAATTTTCGAAATTCGTAAGCTACTCAAAAAAACACAAGCTTCGAGCATCGTTAGCTTCATAGACAGGACAAATGTACTTATTCTGTTAGCTTCCATAGGGCTCAAGAAGTATGTCGTCGTATCAGAAAGATCTGATCCACGAGTGCATCCAATTGGTGCAGGTTGGTATTGTCTTCGTAAAATTACTTATAGATTTGCCAATGTCTTAGTTGTGCAAACGGAGTCGGTTAAGCAGTGGGCTATTGACTATATCCAATTGGAAAAAATAAAAGTCATCCCGAATCCAATCTCGAAGCTTCCCGCGACTATTGAAGTTTTTGTACCCTCTAAGAACATTTATACTCTTGCTCGGCTTGTTCCAGGGAAGGGACATGATGAATTGATAGAATGTTTTGCTGAGTCAGGACTGGTGCAGCAGGGCTGGAGGTTGATTCTAATTGGCGATGGACCACTGGAGTCGCAGCTAAAGGAAAAAGTAACACGCCTTTCGTTAGGGGAGAGTGTCGTCTTTGAAGGAAGATTGAGCGAGCCTGCTTCACGTATGCAGATAGGAGATATATTTATTCTCAATTCTAAGTATGAGGGGTTTCCCAATGCTCTAATCGAAGCCATGGGGATGGGTATGGCGGCAATAAGTTCAGATTGCTTAAGTGGACCATCGGAGATCATTGAGCATGGAGTAAATGGATACTTGTTTCCCGTGGGGGATTGTAGGAGTTTGATTAATTGCCTAAGAGAGCTGGCATTAAATGATGAGCTTCGTAAAAGACTCGGTCGAGAGGCTATTAAGGTGAGAAAGCGTTTTGATGAGGATGAAATCCTTAAACGTTGGAATCAGATTCTAAAATAGTTACATACGACTGAATCATCTTTTCATAAGAAAACTTCAAAGAAGTACTTTGGATTTCTTTGAAATCTGACATTGAGTTTGGATTTTTTAGCAACTGAACGATTTTCTTTGCCATCAGTTCGCAATCGCTATTTGCAATAAGAAATCCATTTTTACCTTCCTCGATTATTTCGCTGGGCCCACTTGGGCAATCAAATGAAATAATGGGTGTTCCGGCTGCTAATGATTCTAACAAGACATTAGGAAAACCTTCATATAACGAAGTCAGCAGAGTCGTTCTCGAGCGCTGGTAGTATGGAGTCACGTCTTTTTGAAGGCCTTCCATGATAATGGATTCATGGAGAGAGTATTGCTTTATCTGTTGTTCAACATTCTCTCTAAGAGGACCATCTCCAACTATTCGAAGTGTTGCATCTGGCACACTGATTACCACTCTTCTCATGACTTCAATAAGATTATCCAGTCCCTTGTTTCGTGTGAGTCGTCCAACAAACAACAGATCTCTCTTGTTTGAGTAATTACATTGAGTCAGTGGTGGTGCTGGGTTGTAGATAACAGCTATTTCAATACGTCGTGGGGAAATGAGATTGAGGTAATCATTTTTCATTCCTTCGGACTGCGCTATGACTGAATTCGCTAGTGGGACAATGAACTTAAGGACGAATTTTGTAGAAAACTTTAATAACTTGTTTTTTTCATTCTCAATTACTTTTGAAGAAGTGTTGATAAGCCTCACGATATTCTTTCCTTTACCTCCTGTTAACTTGGTAACAGTGATAGAAATTGAGGCAAGAAAAATATTAAAGAATAGTTTGTCTTGGTGCCTTCTTTGATAGAAGAAACATATCAAAGTAAGTAAGCCGCTTTTCAGCGAAACATCTAACGATTGTAAGTTGAAGCCACTTTCATCTGCGATTTCCTCAAGATGAGTATGTTTTTTCTTTAGTACAAAGCAGTCAAGCGGGATATTACGTTTCAAAAGTCCTTGGCATAGACGAACATAGTTTCTCTCAGCCCCACCGGGGCCGAGTGCATGAATCATGATAAGTATTTTGTTGTTAGTTATATGCACTTATAGTCTGTATAAATTTTTTCGATTGAATAATTTTCTTCAATAAACTTTCGACCTGAGAGTTTTATCTTGTCCCAATTAGCATTCTGGGAAAAATGAAGAATGGCTGTTTCCAAGTCTCGCAATGAAAGGACGGGAACAACAATCCCATGTCCTTTTAGTAAGTGTGAGCTATCTCCTACATCTGTTGCAACTGCATTAATACCACAGAGTAAGGCTTCACCTAGAACATTTGGAAAACTTTCTGATATGGAAGGCAAAACAAACAGATCTAGGCCAGGGTAATAATTTTCAATATGCGTCTTTCTACCAAGAAAAAGGCAACGGCTTTTTATTCCATTTTGTGAGCTTAGTTCTTTGATTTCTTCTGAGTCAGTACCGCTACCGATTAGAATGAGTTTGAAGTTTAAACGATCTTGCAATTTTCCAAGTGTTTTGAAAAACCATTCATGGCCTTTAATGGGGTGAAACCTAGCATAAAGACCAATCACAAAATCATTGTCAGCTACACTCCAGTCAGTGCGGTTTTTCAAGGCTAAAGCCATATTCGGCTTAAACCGTTCAGTATTAAAGCCATTGGGAATAACTTTTGTCCGGGCCTTGGCGACACCCCAGAGTTTGCAGTGCTCTTCTTTGGATTGATGAGAATTAAATATTATTATCTCAGGTATCCATGAAAAGTAGGCAAGAAGCTTTATGAGTATTTGCGTTTTGAAAGGTTCTTTTTCCAGGTGCGTCAAGGCGTGTCGAACATTCCATATAACTCTTGTTTGAGGCACCAGGATTTTTAAAAATAAACCCCACAAGCATGATCGATACATCCAGCAAACGAGTGTTGTATTGGGGTGTTTTTTTAGGGAGGAAATAGTCTGCGAAAGGCTTAAGGGGTTCCATCCATGGGGAAGCTGGTCTATGAGTTCGCCTCCAGGTGTCAGGGTGGCTACTGCAAACTTATCATTCTGTGCATGGGCTTCCTGGATCAATTTCAGTAGCATGGTCTCTGCACCACCGGTGTGCAGTGAATTAATCAAATGAATTGTATGGTTCTTGTCCATGATGATCGCCCAGATTCCAGTTATTAGCAGAAAGAATAGGACACTTCTTTTCTTTGTGCCAGACGATATCACCTTCTTGGTGCAGCGTCGTCATATGGCGGAAACCGCTTTAGGTCTTGGCTATGACGTACATGTCGCTTGTTTGGATACGGGACATTTTAGTGAAATAGAACAAATAAAAATTACACCTCATGCAATCCCCTTAAACCGTGGAAGTCTTAATCTATGGAAGGATGCTTGGGCGATAATTGCTGTAGCACAAATTATTTTCAAGCTTCGTCCCCAAATTGTTCACAACGTTTCGCTTAAACCTGTTTGCTACGGGAGTCTAATTGCAGCATTGCTGAGGGTTCCACGAATCATCAGCCTCGTGAATGGTATTGGATACATATCGCTTGGAAATGATCTCAAGAGAACTTTTTTGCGGTCTATTGCTCATGGGCTTTACCGGATAGCACTAAGCGTCCCAAGGCTAAAGGTCATTTTTCAGAATCAAGATGATATTGATTACTTCGTGAGCAAAAAGATTTGCTCGCCAAAAAAGGCTGTTTTGATCCAGGGATCAGGGGTAGACCTTGAGCGATTTTATTTTACAGATGAACCTCAAAATTCACCGCCAGTCATCCTCTTCGTAGGTCGCTTGATGCGCAGTAAGGGCCTGTTTGAACTCCTGGCGGCTACGAAAATCCTAAGACAAGAACGTGGCGTCCCTCTTCGTCTCGTAATTGTAGGAGAAAGCGATTCGGCTAATCCTGATTCCGTGAAAAGCTCTGATTTGATGTCTCTAAGCGGGGGAGAGGTTGAGTACGAAGGGTATCAAGCCCGAACAGAAGAATATTATAGAAGATGTAATTTGGTTTGTTTGCCTACGTATCGCGAAGGATTACCGATTGTTCTCCTTGAGGCGATGTCATCTGGTCGAGTCATCGTGACAACGGATGTTCCTGGATGCAGAGAAGTGATTGAGAATAATCGAGACGGGCTTCTGGTCCCATCTAAAGAAGTTGTCTCACTTGCTGATGCGATAGAGTCGGTACTCACCGATCATCGCAAAAGAAAATCAATGATAGCTTCAAGCAGAGAAAAAGTGGCAACATTCTTTTCAAAAGAAATCATGCGAGAAAAACTCGTAAGATTGTATCAAGGAGATAGGGTTGGTTAAGTATCGCCCCGATATCGATGGATTGCGTGCAGTTGCGATCATCTCTGTTGTCGTCTATCACATGATGCCCACTGCTTTGACGGGTGGGTTTATTGGTGTAGATTTCTTTTTTGTTATTTCCGGATATTTGATTACTTCAATAATAATTCAAAACTTAACCCAAGATCGATTTAGTTTTGTGGATTTTTATATTCGCCGTGTGAATCGAATATTTCCTGCTTTAATCTGCTTATTGCTTTCGGTCGGTGTCGTTGGATGGTTTTTGCTTTTACCTACGGAGTTTGAAAGCTTAGGAAAGCATATAGCCTCCGGCGCGGGGTTCATTTCGAATATTACTCTGTTTCAAGAAGTGGGCTATTTTAATACAGAAGCTGAATTGAAGCCGCTTTTGCATCTTTGGTCTCTTGGTATTGAGGAGCAGTTTTATTTTTTTTGGCCAATCTTTCTTGTCGTCGCCTGGAAGAAGAGAAGAAGTCTTACATTTGTATTCGCATTTTTATTCCTATTCTCTTTCTTAGCAAATATCTTGAGAGTTAATCGTCATACGGAAGAGGTTTTTTTCCTCTTGCATACGAGATTTTGGGAATTATTAGTGGGAGCTTTTCTCGCATATTTAGAAAGCCGAAATGGATTAACGTCGAGATTTTTTCAGAATAAATCGTTATTGAGTTTCTTGGGAGCATTTCTGGCTTGCGCTGGTTTAATTATCCTTGATGGTACAAAAAAATTCCCAGGTGCCTGGGCATTGCTGCCCACATTATCTGCTTTTATGTTGATAGCGGCAGGTCCTACTCCATGGATTAATAAAAATATTTTATCTCACAAATGGATGGTTAGGGTGGGGCTCATTAGCTACCCACTTTATCTATGGCATTGGCCTCTTTTATCCTACGGACAAATTCTTTACAACGGACAGCATCCACCAATTCTCATTAAGATTTTATTGGTGGCTATGGCGTTAATTCTCTCTTACTTAACATTTGTTTTTGTTGAAAAGCCCATAAAATTGCTTGGTGGTACAGCGAAGAAAAAACTCGCCATTGTACTGACGGCTTTTATCGCAACATCTGTTGTCGCAGGCGTATTGATCAATTTTAAAAAAATCTCCGCTCTTTCATCTCACAAAGGAGATGAAATCAAGAGAATCTCAGATGCAATCGAAGATTGGGATTATCCAGGTCGGTTAAAAGCTAACAAGACAGAAGATGGAGTCCGTTACTTCGAGCAAGGGAAGGGGGAGAAACGAATTGTATTTTTGGGTGACAGTCATATGCAGCACTATTACCCACTTGTTGAGGAGAGACTGAAGCAACACCCTGAACTCAAGGCAACATTTGTTACACATGGCGGGTGCCCACCGATTAAGGGTATTTGGGACGGCAGAGACAGCGTCGCGACATGTCCTGCCTATGTAGATTATGGATTCCAGCAGGCAGCATCAGAAAGCGTTGTTGCCGTCGTTATCTCTGCAAGATGGACATCATATTTCTCGTCGAAAACGAAGTATTACATAAGCAACGATACATCTTTAAAGCTCAGCATTGAAGGAGAGGGTTTCAAGCTGGCCATGCTGAGTTTTGAGAACTCTTTGCGGAGCTTAAAGCTATTGGGCAAGCAGGTGTATCTTGTATTAAGTTCTGTGGAAGGTGTGGAATTTGATCCGAGATATATGATTGAGCGAACTGTTTCATTGGAACCGATTAAACTCGTTTATCGCTCATTTGACCTCGAAAGCATTTCCAAAGAAGACAGGTCTATTAATCAGGTTTTGCAAGAAATTGGTTCGCGGGCAGGAGTTAAGGTTATTGATCCGATTCTTCATCAATGCAAAAATAACATCTGCCAAACCACGTCAGCGGATGGACAACCTGTTTATAAAGACTCACATCACCTCCGCCCTTTCTTTGCGCGTAATTTTGTGAAGTATTTGGATGTTGTTTTCGTAGAATGACTGCTCAAGGCAGCACGAATTATTATGGGTGTGCCGTGCGTCAGTGACGATAAGTTAGGATGCTAGGATCTTTTCTTGAGCAACATCCCTTGCATTTGCCTTTGTCTCCTGGTCATATCTTTTGCTTAGTATGGAAATTTTGAGTCTCCTCACAGCCTTCTTCATCACTTTTTTCGCCATCCCGGCGATTATTCGCGTTGCAGAGCACAAGAAAATTTTCGACACACCTTGCGATCGCAAGCGCCACGGCTCAAATATTCCAACGTTAGGTGGCATGGCCATTTTTGCGGGTTTGATTTTCTCTGTTACTTTTTGGGCAAAACAAAATGAAATCGTCGAGCTTCAGTACATCATCAGCTCGCTCATCATTCTTTTCTTCATTGGTATCAAGGATGACTTGATCGAATTGCGCGCTTGGAAAAAGTTAGCAGGCCAGTTGGTCGCTGCAGTCTTGCTGGTTCATTTCGCTGATATCCGTTTACAGACCATGTTCGGTCTTTTCGGTATTGGTAAAATTCCGATGTGGTACGGCTACATGCTGACCATTTTCACAATCATCGTCATCACCAACGCTTTCAATCTCATCGATGGTATCGACGGACTTGCTGGCAGTATCGGAACCTTGGCCGCTGGTTTTTTTGGTATTTGGTTTCATCTGTTGGATCTGCATCAGTACGCGATCTTGAGCTATTGCCTGGTGGGCGCTCTCTTGGCTTTTCTATACTACAATCGCTCTCCGGCCAAGATCTTCATGGGAGACACCGGCTCATTAATTGTTGGCTTTATTGTCGCTTTGCTGGCGGTGAAATTTATCGAGAGCGTGCGCATTCTTCCACGTGATCATCAGTACAAAGTTTTGTCGGTTCCAGTTTTTACTTGCGCGGTCTTGATCGTCCCGCTCTTTGATACTTTACGTGTGTTTATTCTACGAACTTTGAAGGGATGCTCTCCTTTCAAAGCTGACCGTAACCACGTTCACCACTTGATGTTGGACTTAGGATTCTCGCACACACAAACCACACTCATTTTAGTCGCCTTCAACTTGAGTATGATGGGGCTGATCTACTGGCTTCAGTCACTTAAGGGTGAGTATCTGCTTGTTCTTCTTTTTGCCATTCCTACTATCCTTAGTATCTTTCTTAAGAGGGCCGTCTTGGGAAACGCACGTGTCACATCGACTAAAGTCACCTGTTAAACACGGGCCTTAAGCTTAAATCCTAGATACAAGCTTGCGATGAAAGCCATGATGATGCCAAAAGTAATGGTCCAGTCTTTTTCCGGCACAAGCATCACAGTCAAGATCAATGGCATCGCTAAAATTAAAAACAAAATGGTGTGAAGGTAAGGGGAACGGTGGTTGGCCCAATCCCAGTAGCGACCTTCTAAAAGAGGCAGGAGGCAGCCGTAAAATAGCAGCATGCCGGCCAGCAAATGATAATCGACTCGTCCAGAAAGATTGAACCATTGATCCACACCATAGTGTGAAGCAAGTAAGAGTACAGCGAAAGCCACGGCCGTTATGAATAGATAGAGAAAGCTCGAAAGTCGGAATATTTTAAACGAGGCAGGATGCTCGATTTTTAGATAACGAACATAATTTCTGTTCGATAGCACGAGGAGCACCTGCCAAAATCCTTCTGCAATACTTGTGGCAAAAGCCAGTTTGTCAGAGGCGGGATGACCGACCAGCGGTGGAAGCACGATAAAGCCCCGCATGAGCAAGAGCTGAGAAAACCCTGACATCATTTTTTGGAAACCGGCCTTGCCTGCAAGGTGATAGTACGCAAAGGCATGCTTGAGATCGACCAGTTCAGGTTTTAGCAAATCGTAGAAACGAGCAAAGACCCAAAAATTCAAAAGAAGATTACAGACAGTTTGAACAATGATGAGATTTTCACTCGAGCGGTTCGGCATAATGAGTGTTGTGATAAAAAACAAAATTCCAGGAGCATTATGAAGATGCTCAAAACTAGATGGTGAAAGATGGCGGATGACTCCCGAAAAATAGGCAGTCGTGAAGAACGCAAGCGTAGCGGCACCCATTGATAACCAATAAGACTCGAAACTATAGGCCAAAACGAGTAAAGATAATGAAGCGATAAGAGTCATGAGCCCCATACCACTAAAAGTCTTTATTGCAGGATTGCGACTAACAACGAGGGGAAGTTGATCTTCGGCTCCGTTGCAGATAATGCGAGCCACCAGTTGAGCACAGCTGACAGTAAAGAGGTAACGAGCAAATTCCCCACTCGCCATTGCGGGAGCGATGACAACAATGAAGCCCAGCTTGCTCAGCAAAGCAGCTGCCTTCCATGAAATACCGTGCAACAGACCCCACAAGCCCATTGGTCAACCTGGTAAGAAAAGTTTAAATTAGATTGAACACTAACATGGAGCTTTGAGTGCCTCAAACCATAGTTTATGTCGGCAGTTTATTGCTGATAGGCGTTACTTGGTTTCGCTCTCGTCATCTATCAATTCTCGTCTTGGGTGGACCTCTTCTTCTCTTGGCCATAGCAGGCTTAAATCTTCCGCAACAAAATGCGGAAGATTATCGCATGGGAGGCATTCCGCTTGGGTACTTACCTACAATGCTCCTTGGGCTTGCCGTCATCCTGCAATTTCTCTTTATCAAGATTCGTCATGCAGACTGGACGGGTCTAAATCCTTTTTCCCTTAAAGAAACCCTGCTGATAGTTGCGTTCTCTTTGCTGACTGGAGTGGTGTCATGGCAGACATCTCACAGCTTGAATTTTCTTCCCTACTTGTTCGGTTTTATTTTTCATTGGGTTCTTTATCGCGTGCTTACTCTTAGGCAAGTAACTGATGAGAGTAGCCTTAAAGGTGTGGCGATCACGATTTTTGTTTTAGTGCTTTTGTGTCTCGTACGAGATGTAATCGGGGTCGGTGCGAAAGGATGGAATTTCATTCCTTTCTTAAATCGTAATGCGACGGGATTTATTTTAGTTTCACTGCTTCCGTTTGCTTTCTTGCAAACAACGTTTAAAAAATGGCTACCACTTACAGCGCTATTTACTCTGATCTATTTAAACAATAGCCGCGGAGGGTTTCTGGGGACGCTTATCGTTTGTGGGCTATTCTCCTGGCATTGGCGTCGAGAGAGAAACCACATCGTTAATATGGGGGTAAGCTTCTTCTTGTCAGTATTACTCGTAGTGACCCTTAATCAAATCTTTCCTCGTTCAAAGAAAAGCATCATTGAACGCTTTGAGCGTGTCACGCAACATGCGCAAGAAGGCTTTAAGCCTACGCCCGCTGGTGTTGAGGTCGATGCTGATTCTATGCGCTGGCAGCATTATCAGGAAGCTGCCATTGTGATTCGAAAACGATGGCTTTTGGGTACAGGCCTAGGCAGCAAAAACTATTTGAGCCATCATGATTTTATCCATCCTTACACACCACATAATGTGATCGTGAGCTACTTTGCGCAGATGGGTCTGGTCGGATTTTGCCTTTTCCTGCTGATAAACTTCTTCTTGTTTAAAACATCGCAAAAAGTAGTGATTTATTTTCTCGCCGGCTGGGGAGTGATGTTACTCTTTAATGAATACTATCTATTACCACAAATGTGGTTTGGGGCGGCTTATCTACAGCGCCTAGCAACAGGGAGATCTACATGACGGGAGGCTTTTGGTACGAAGAACGTCATGTCAAAACGGCTCCCTCAGCGCGTCGTATTTTAGGCCTGGTGTGGCCTCATCTAAATCCAAAGAGTGTGATAGATGTGGGGTGTGGCGTAGGCACATGGCTCAATATTTCACGTGAGCTTGGTGCCAGCAAAATTCAGGGTCTTGAAGGAAGTGATCTCAAGCCTGAGCAACTCAAGATTAAGCCTGAAGAGTTTATGCGTGCGGATCTGATCAATCCTCCCGTGCTCGTAGAAAGATTTGATCTTGCGATCACACTCGAAGTGGCTGAACACTTACCAGCAGACTCCGCTGGTAATTTTGTGGATTATCTTTGTTCGAAAGCTGACGTAGTTCTTTTTTCTGCTGCTCCACCAGAGCAGGGTGGCGAGGGTCATATCAATGAGCAGTGGCCCAGTTACTGGAAAATACTTTTTCAATCAAAAGGCTACGAACAGGTTGATGTATTGCGATCAGTGATTTGGGATGATGAGACCGTTCTTGGGTGGTATCGACAGAACACCATGCTTTATGTGAAAGCCGCCAAAGCCAATGATTTGAAACAAGCGATTCTCAAAGCAAATCCCGTCGCCAATGATTGGAGAGGGCATTCTTTTATTCATCCTGCCTTGTGGAGCTCTTCTCGTCGTCTCAGGGGCCTCGTCAGGGGAGTCCTTGAACTGACGGGCCTTAAAAAGTGAACGTCGCCGTCCTTCTTTCAGTCTATGCCAAAGACAACGCTGTTTGGTTTGAGCAAGCCCTCCATGCGATCTTCGAGCAAAGATTCGCAGGAAAGATCAATCTCTATCTCGGTGTCGATGGAAAATTGAATGAGTCACTGGAAGCAGTGATAAAACAGTACGAGTCCAAAATTCATAAGATCGTTCGCTCTCAAGACAATTTAGGTCTCACCAAGATGTTGAATCGACTCGCGGGGGAGTTGCAAGGCGAAGAGTTCATCTTTCGTGCAGACGCAGATGATATTTGTCACCTCGATCGATTTCAAAAGCAGGTTGAATTTCTCTCAAAACACTTTGAAGTAGATGTGTTGGGGAGCGCTATTGAAGAGATTGATGAGAGCGGAAAAGTTATTTTGGCGAAGGTGTCATATCCGTTGAATCATAATGCTTGCCGAGAATTTTTTAAACGTCGTGATCCACTTGCTCATCCAGCCGTCGTCTTTCGATCAAGCTACTTCAAGAAGGCCGGCCTCTATAATCCGCTTCATCGTACGAACCAAGACACTTATATGTGGATGCAGGGATTTGTGAGTGGCTGCCGTTTCGCCAACTTGGATGATGTTCTGCTTTCTTTTCGTCGTGCCTCTGACTTTTATGAGCGACGTGGCGGGTTTGAAAGGGCCTGGCAAATCCTTAAAATGCGTTGGGAAATCTCTCGAAAAATGGGCTATTCCGCCGATGCCTACCTCTATGCCGGGCTATTTTTTGTGTTCACCCTCCTGCCCCGCGGTTTAAAGCGGCTTCTTTACCAGAAATCACGCTAGAGACGCAGTGCGGAATTCGTGACCAATATCTCTCTAAGCTGTATAAGTTCTTATGCGCAAGTATCTCTTTAATAGTCCAACAAACTTCATCGTTTTTGCCCATGATTTGGTCATGGCGCTTTTGGCTTTTTGGGGTGCCTTCGGTTTGCGTTATGGGACACACGAGATTGCTCAATACGAGATGGAAAACTTTTTCCAAATCGCCGGTCTTTTTGTGTTCTTCCAATCCATCTGTTTTCTAGCTTTCGGTCTTCATCGCGGCATCTGGCGTTTCGCCTCCGTTTCTGATCTTCGTTTGATCATGCGCGCTTCGGCAGTGGCCGTGGTGGCTTCTTTTGTTGGCGGCTTCTTGGTTTTGCGGCTTGAGAACATTCCGCGTTCAGTGATTATCCTGGATTGGTTGTTGCTTGTTATGTTTTTGGGTGGCGGGCGTTTCTTCTATCGCAACTTGCGTGGAGAAAAAACTCAGACCACAAAACGCAAGAAAGCGCTCGTCATTGGAGCAGGTAACGCCGGCGAGCAACTGGTGCGCGAGTACATGCATAATCCAACCACTACGCCGTATCAGATCATCGGCTTCTTGGATGATGATTCTCGCAAGCTCAATCGCACCATTCATGGTTTGTCGGTCTTGGGTTCAACGAGTGATCTTGAACGCATTGTGAAAGACAACGGTGTTGAAATTGCTTACTTAGCAATCCCATCTGCCTCGCGCAGTGAGATCCGCCGTTTCTTTGATTTGTGTTCAAGCATCGGAGTGAAGCTCAACACGCTTCCTCGTTTGATCGATATCGCTAACGGCAAAGTGACCTTCAATCAATTGCGTGAAGTGGATGTGGAAGATTTGCTCGGTCGTGATGTTGTGAACCTTGATACCCACAACATCGGCAAGATGCTCTCGAACCGCACCGTGATGGTCACGGGCGCTGGTGGCTCGATTGGGTCAGAGCTCTGTCGTCAGATTTTGAAATTCCATCCGCGCGAAATCATCTTGCTAGATAACTGCGAATTCTTCCTTTATCGCATCGACGATGAATTACGCTCTCTCAATCTTGAGCCTTCAATTGTTCCCGTGATTGCCGACGTGAGAAACCGCGTGAAGATGGATCATGTGTTCAAGACCTACCAACCTGAGATCGTCTTTCATGCGGCCGCCTACAAGCACGTGCCGATGATGGAGGCCCATCCTGTTGAAGCGATTCAAACCAACGTCTTTGGAACAAAGAACACTGCGGAACTTGCTGTTCAATATGGCGTAAAAACCTTTGTTTTAGTTTCAACTGACAAAGCAGTGAACCCTACCAACGTCATGGGCACCACCAAGCGCATTGCTGAGATGGTATGCCAAGAACTCCAGAACTCGAACAAAACCCATTTCACTACAGTGCGCTTCGGGAACGTTTTGGGCAGTAACGGTTCAGTGATTCCAAAATTCAAAGAGCAAATCGAGCGCGGTGGACCGATCACCGTCACGCATCCCGAGATCACCCGCTTCTTCATGTCGATCCCTGAGGCCTGCCAGCTCGTCATTCAAGCGGGCACTTTAGGCCGCGGCGGAGAAATTTTTGTGCTCGACATGGGTGAGCCGATTAAGATCGTAGATCTCGCTCGCGACATTATTCGCCTCTCAGGACTTAAAGAAGGCGAGGATATCGCCATTGAATTCACCGGCCTTCGCCCGGGCGAAAAACTTTACGAAGAACTGATCTCAGATAAAGAAAGCACGCTGCCGACCACCCACGCTCAAGTGCGTGTGGCCTGTGCTCGTGCCGTGGGCCCTGAGTTTGAAGCTAAGATTCAAGCCTTGAATAAAATCGACTACACCAGCTCTGAGCAGACTCTTAAGATTCGTCTCAAAGAGATTGTCCTCGAGTACCAACCCCAATTCCAACAAGACCAAGACACAGAATCGGTGCACTAATATGACACAGCCTTTTATTCCGTTCGCTCTGCCAGATCTGGGCGATGAAGAAATCAACGAAGTCGTCGACTCTCTCCGCTCTGGGTGGGTAACCACCGGACCGAAGGTTCAGCGCTTTGAAAAAGAATTTGCTGAATTCGTCGGTGCTAAAATTGCTCTGTCAGTGAACTCGGCGACATCGGGATTGCACTTGGCCCTTGATGCCATTGGTATCGAGCGCGGAGATAAGGTCATCGTTCCCGTTACGACTTTCACCGCCACCGCTGAAGTGGTGCGCTACTTTGATGCTCATCCTGTGTTCTGTGACATTGATCCAGCGACTTGGAATATCGACATTAAAGATCTTGAGAAGCTTCTCAAGGCCCATCCAGCAGGAACTTTCAAAGCAGTGATTCCAGTTCATATGGCAGGCCAGGCCTGTGAGATGGATGAAGTCTTGGCTCTCGCTAAAACTCATGGTCTCAAAGTGATCGAAGACGCCGCCCACTCCTTTCCTACGACCTACAAAGGAAAGTTGATCGGGACGTTGAAGAGTGACATCACTGTTTTTAGTTTTTACGCGACTAAGACTCTTTGTACTGCTGAAGGCGGCATGATCGTCACGGAGAATGAAGACTACGCAAAAAGAATGAAGGTCATGCGTTTGCACGGCTTTGATCGTGATGCGTGGAATCGCTACAACAACGCCAATCAAGCGGCGTGGTTCTATTCGATTGTGGCCCCAGGTTACAAATACAACATGACGGATATTTCTGCGTCGATGGGACTCCATCAGCTCGCGAAGACTAAAGTCTTTTTTGAAAAACGTAATGCCATGGCGACTCGCTATAGCGCGGCCCTAAGTGGTGTGAAGGGTTTGTGCCTGCCGGCCATCAAACGTCCTGAAGATCAGCACGCCTGGCATTTGTATATTATCTCAGTTCCACCTGATCACAGAAACAACTTCATAGAACGCATGAAAGACGAAGGCATCGGCTGCTCAGTGCATTTCATTCCGTTGCATATTCAGCCTTACTGGCGCGATAAGTACGAACTCAAAGAGGGCGACTTCCCTATGGCGATGAAGTCATTTGGCGGCGTGGTCAGTCTTCCTCTCTACACCAAAATGACTCTTGAGCAAGAAGAGCGCGTGCTTGGTGCCGTGAAGAAAGTGGCCGCTGAGCTTTGGGGAGCCTGATGCTCAAGCGCTGCTTTGATGTGCTCTCGTCGCTCTTCGTGCTATTTTTTCTGTGGCCGTTTTTTTTACTGACGGCACTCTTGATCAAACTGGAAGACGCTGGCCCGGTGTTCTACTTGCAGGAGCGAGTCGGAATCAATGGAACTCTCTTTAAGATTTTCAAGTTCCGCACGATGGTGATCGATGCCGATAAAAAAGGGCTCAAGATCACCGTGGGCATGCGTGATCCGCGTATTACACGTATAGGTTATTATCTTCGCCGCTTCAAGCTGGATGAGTTGCCGCAGCTCCTGAACATTCTCAAGGGTGACATGTCGGTGGTGGGCCCTCGCCCCGAGGTGAAGCGCTACGTGGATATCTACAACCAAGAGCAAAAAGAAGTGTTGACCGTGCGCCCCGGTCTTACGGACTACGCATCGCTTGAGTACATCGATGAAAATAAGATCTTGGCCAAGGCAGTAGATCCTGAGCGTGAGTACATTCAAGTCATTATGCCGGCGAAGCTCGCGCTGAATTTACGCTACATTCATGAGCAAAGTTTTTGGTTGGACATGAAGCTGATTTTTAAAACCTTCGCCAAGATTCTCTAAAGTCGCTTCACCATTTGATCAATCAGCCACAGTCCATCTTGCTTATGAATCGCAATGACGAATTGGCGAACCAAACGTTTGCTAGAGAGAATCTCAACTTCGAAAACGGCTTCCTCATCTTCGATTTTTGAATGAGTGATGTTGTAGGAATCAAAATCACTGAGCGCCTTCCAGAGATCTTCAGTGAGATAAGGTCTGATGAGGGCCTTGTCCCGTAGCTGCTTTCTTAAGCGCGGGGTCGTGAACTGCCAGAACGTGGTTTCACCAGCTTTATTGCGTAGGGCGTAAAGCACAACCTGTAGAACTTCCTTGGCATCATAGCGAGCTGAGGGATGGGGGAGAGTCGTATCAATATCAGACGGGAGTGCCGCTGATTGAACGTTGGATTGATTCACGAAATAGCGAACGAGAGCGAACTGTGCGGCAAGCACGATCAACAAAGTGGGGAGCATGACTTTGAGATTTTTTTTCATCCCCACTATCAAGGCCTAAGGAAAATCACCTGGCAAGTTAGAAGGCAGCGCAGTAAACTGAACCTATGAATAACATAAGAATGACCTCAGTGATTTCTATCGCTGTTTTTTTTCTCGCTCTAGGAACGTTCGTTTCTGTCTCAGTTCAGGGGGCTTACCTCGTGCTGATCACCGTCCCCATGATTTATTACGCCTGGCTCGCCAAGGGGCGCCAGTTCCGCTTGCCGGCGAGTAGCTGGTGGTTGCTGGCCTTCGCTGCTGTGGCCACACTGACTATTCTTTTGAACTGGTCTGACATCCCTAAACCCACTAAGAACCTTGGCCGCATGAAGTATTTCTTGATGGGGGCCTTCGGGATTTTTGCCACGGGAGTGTGGCTTAAGCACGTAAGTGATCGCGTCAAGAAGCGCTTGTTGGTGACACTCTCGTTGGCCGTTTTCGCCGGCGGTGTTTACTGTGCTTATCAAGTGGTGATCATGGGTCTCGCCAAGCCGAAGCCGTTTACTGAGACCATGCGCTACAGCTATGGCTCGGCTTTGATGCTTGTGTTGATGCTAAGCCTGCTCACACAGCGTGAGCATTTTAAATCGTGGTTCACACCCAAGTGGGCCACAGTCGGAATTGTAGGTCTTGTTCTGAGCATCATCTTCATTCAGTCTCGGGGGGCACAACTCGCGATTGTTCTCGCAGCTCCTTTAGTGCTTTTTTTCTGGAATAAGAAGTGGGGCATCGCCGCGATCGTCGTGGGTGGTCTCTTAGTAGGCGCCGTGGGAGGGAACTATCTCTATGGAAAGCAGAGCAAATCCAGCATTTCCATTCTGAAAAATAAAGATAATACCTCTGATCAAAAACGCTTCTCTCAGTGGGCCTCTGCTTGGCATGCCTTTCAAGAGCGACCCATTCTTGGCTGGGGTTTTGGCAATTTTCATACGCAGGTTAAACGGATTAAGCAGCAGTACGATCTGCCGGCCAAGGGCTATGATGACGCCCATGCTCATAACGTTCCCTTAGAGATTGCGGCCGGGACAGGAATCGTAGGCCTGTTCTTCTTTTTGGGCTGGTTTTTGACCTGGTGCTGGGAGTGTTGGAGTGCCGGCGGCGTGGTTCGCGCCGTTATGGTTCCCTTACTCGTGGCTTTGGTTTTTGAGGTTCAGTTTGAGGTGCTTCTCGACGCGAATAATGCCACTTGGATTAGTTTTCTTTACGCAGTCTCATTGGCGAGTAACAAGCGTTATCAGTTGTCCTTCGTCTGAATTAAAAGTTACGATTTCAGGATGTGGATACTTAAGACCCTCGCATTTTTCATGATTTTGATCGTGCTAAGTTTCACGCCTCATTTTTTTAATACCAAGCAGAAGCGCGCCCTCAATAGCCTTCGCGCCGAATCAGAAAACGCTCGCATTCTTTATACCGGTAAAACCCGCGCGGTTTATGACCCCCTCGATGAAGCCTACAAGGTAACGGACGAGCTTAAAGAACTGGTCAAGAAAGAGAGCACGCTCGATTTTTCGCACTACAAAGTTTGGCCGGTTATTTCGGTGTGGGTCGATCCCAAGGATCTTCATGATCCAGACAGAGGGATTTTTGCCAATCCTTTTAAGCGCGGGCGCCTTTGGGAGCGAGCGGCTCACATCAGTTATTACGAGGGCGGAGAGCGCCGTTTCTCATCTTATGCGGGAGTGCGAATTCATGGCGACTTCCATCGCGTCGATGCAAATAAAAGCCTAAAATTTTACTTCAAAAAATCTTATGGCGAAGAGCATTTCCCAGGAGATCTAGGTTTGGGGATTAATGGGCCACATCCTATTAAGCGCCTCCTAGTAAGAAGAGATACGGAGTACCACTTCATCAATGACATGAGTCACTCCATGGTTCGGCAGATGGGTGGACTGGCCCCCTATATCAAGCATGTGGCCGTTTACTTGAATGGTGAACTTTATCACTACATGGCGATGTCGGAACTCGTCTATGAAACTTCCACCGCGCCCTATTTCGGTCACGAGAATTTCGTTTTCTATAAGTTACGTGGAAACAACGACACCAAAAGCCACCTATTGTTTGAAAACCTGATGGATCGTGTGAAAAATGATCCACGTCGAATGACCCTCGAGCGCATGGACGCTTTGTTCAATCTCGATCATGTGATGGCAAACGCCCTGACAATTGCCTACACGGGAAACACCGACTGGGCTCAGGGTGTGTGGCTCAAGGACTTGGAGAAAAAGAATAGCAAATGGTTGCTGAGTTCGTGGGACTTCGATTACGCCTTCGCTAAAAAGCTCAATCACAACACAATGAACAAGATGGCCCAGCACTGGGAAGTCGATGTGTTTAAAGTGATTCTCGAGCGACAAAAAACGACACTCCAGCATAGGCTTTTCAATCGACTTTTCAAAGAAAGCGAAGCGTTTAATGACTATTTTCTGACGAGAGTGGATATGATGTTTGAAGAACAGCTCACGCCAGATTTCTTCGCTGCAAAACTCATGGAGTATGAAAAGTTGGCCAAAGACGCTCCAGAGAATAAACTTTTAAGAGAATCAGTTGATTTGATGAAGGGTTTCATCGCCCATCGGAAACCGATCTTTTGCGCGGATGTTTTAAGAGTTACTGGTCGCGAAGCCAAAACGTGTAAGAAGTAAGATGCAAGATTTTGAAACCAAATACGTCCTCCCGAACTCCCATGCGCTCAAGGTGAAATCTTGGCTGGAGAGTTCGTTTCCGCATGATGCAGAATTCCCGGAGGCCATTGTCTCTAGTATTTACTTTGATACCTACAATATGGATTTGCTGAATGAGAAAATTAACAGCGACCATGTGAAATCAAAGTATCGCATCCGCTGGTATGAAGACCCCGTCACTCGCGTAAAAAGTGATGTGTGTTTCTTCGAATTTAAACACAAAGTCGGCGAACGCCGCTTTAAGAGAAGAATTAAGCACAAGAATGTCTATGGAGAGATGGCGCTTGAATCCTTTAGTGACTTCTCAGCTTTCAATGAGCTTAGGCTGCATGACGGTATCCTCCAGCGGCATATCTTCCCCAGCTTTATCGTGAGCTACACCCGTAAGCGCTTTATCGTTCCTAAGACCAACTTAAGAATTTGCATTGATTACAATATCAACTGCCCTAAAACGAATATGTTGCTGGTGAGAAAGCGCCCGAGAAACTTGTTTCTCAACAATTGCGTGTTTGAACTTAAAGGCGAAACCGCTATCCTTCCTAAAGAACTCTACGAGATTGAAAGAATGGGTGGCAGAAAGAACTCATTTTCTAAATATGAAAGATGCTATTCGGAACTCATTGACCTCAGGGAACAAGGGAATCTATGGACTTTATGAATACGTACTTTGACCTCAAGATGATCGGCATCGGGGGTGTTCAGAAGATGGCGGACATTGGTTTAGCACCATTCTTCTTCATTCTCCTTTCTTCCTTGATCGCGTCATTGTTCATTTCCCATCTCTACTTGCGTTTTTATTCAGCCAAGGGAACGGGGAGTACGCTCCATCGCGCCTTCCCTCTTTTGGGGGTTGCGATCACTGCGATCTTCATCAGCTTGCAGTTCTCGATCCCACTTTCATTGGGTTTGCTCGGTGCTCTTTCAATTGTGCGTTTTAGGACGCCGATTAAGGACCCAGAAGAAGTCGGTTTCATCCTTCTTGTGATCGCCACCAGCTTGAGCTGTGCCACCTTCAACGTGCCATTTCTTACGATCCTGATGACGGTTTCCATCCTTGGCATGGTGATCATGAAGTTTGATAAAAAGCTTTTCAGAAAGCGCGCGAGCGAAGGCATCGCGATCATCAAGGTTCCTACGGTTTATTTTGACTCTCATAGTGAACAAGTCATGGGGCTCATCAAGAAAAACATCGAAAGATCAAATCTTGATAGCGTATTGGAAGATGGTGCCATGTGCACTTTGACATATAGCTTCTCGAAGCTGGGTGATCATCACGTATCGACACTACGTCAGCAGCTGAAAGGTATCTCGAATGAGATCAGCTTGAACTTGTTCTACAACAATATCGAGAGCTAAGACTTCAGCAACGCCTTCACAAGCTTCGCGACCTGTTTATTGTCAGGCTTGAATGACTTACGAACGTCTTCAAGCCTTTCTGTCACCGCTTCAAGCACACGTACTCGTGCAAAGTCCTTGTCGTCTGATGGAATCACCGTCCAGCCAGGGCATCGTTTTGCCAGGAGATCCGCGGCTTTCACGTAGTCATTCCAGCGCTTACGATTGCGGACGTCTTCCTCCGTGATTTTCCAGTTTTTGCCGGGCTCATCCAGGCGTGCCTGAAATCTCTTAAGTTGTTCGTCTTTGCTCACGACGAGGAAAATTTTAATGACGACAATGCCGTCATCTTTGAGCATTTTCTCAAACTGGTTGATTTCAGTGTAGGCGGCATTGATGCGATCAGGTGGCGCAAGCTTTTCGATTTTCTCTACAAGCACACGGCCATACCAAGAACGATCAAACACAGTCGTACATCCTGCATCGGGAAGCTCCTTCCAAAACCGCTGAAGGTAATGCTGTCCTTTCTGTTGCGTCGTCGGTGCACCGATGGGAACGACCTTCATGCTTCGTGGGTCGAGACCATCTGTGAGATGGCGAATGCAGGTACCTTTTCCTGCAGCATCAAATCCTTCAAAAATGACAACTGCGCGCTTCTTCTGGGCCCATAAGGCCTGTTGTGTGAGTTGCATCAAGGACCGAAGTTCGGCGAGTTGTTCTTTCGCTTTTTTGATAGGCTTGGTTTTCTTCTTTAGGGCTTTTGAAATCATAGGGACCTCTGGAAGACGGCATCGAACAAGGGTGCCAGTTGCGATTCAGCGGCTGCTTTAGCACTCGGGATGGACAGGGACGAGAGCCGGCTACGCAACTCACTGTTCCCGAGAAGCTTAATCATCGTGTCTGCAAGAGCTTGTGGCGAGGTATTCGTGAGAATGTTCTCGCGGGCCTCACCAGTGAGCAGCTCCGAGGCTCCAACTTTGTCAGTGCTCAAAATAGGGCACCCACAGGCCATGGCCTCGAGTTGTACACGGCCAAATTCTTCCACTCGAGCAGGGAGAACAAAAAGATCGAGAGCGCGGTAATAGTTCTCCACGTCGGTGACGACCGGTTTTTGTTCGATCTGAATGCCGGCCGGAGTTGGAGGAAGTTTGTCTTTCCCGACGACCCAGAATTTGGTGTTTTTCTTTATGTCCTCAGGCAAAAGCTGGAGGGCCTCAAAGAAAATATCGACGCCGCGTTTTTTAAAATTGCCTGAGGTAATGAGCCCGACGATTTTTTCATTCTCACTTACGCCGTAGTTGCTGCGAATCTGATTACGTTCAAGGGCCGCGACGGGAGTGAACTTGTGATCATCGTAAGCTGGATAGACCACCGTGATGAGATTCTCCGCAATGCCAAAGCGTTTAACGAGATCGTTCTTCATGAGATGGGAGTTTGCGATCAGATGCTTGAAGCGCTTGTCGCGCAGTTGCGGTGTATGGATTGGCCACATCTCCGCTGTTTCCGGAAGTGGTGTTCCATGGATCAATTCATGTGCGAGGTGAACGCTGTTATGCAAGCAGAGCACATCTTGATTCGAAAGATCACCATGTCCTACTACGAGATCTGGTTTGTGCCATTTGATCCACAGCTGCGCCTGCCAGTCGTAAAACTTTCTACGTAGCGTCCCCGTTCCTGGCCACTTGAGTGTTTGATGGGGAATCGCCCCTGCCGCTCGAACCGAGCCCTTGTTCATCAAGTCGCAAATCACATGCACTTCATAGCCGCGTGATTTGAAATAGCGAATCTGTTCAAAAGTATTCCGCATGGCCCCGGCGGCCGTCTTGTGGAGCTGCAGAATGGAGATGAGAACTTTTTTATTTTTCATAGATGGCCCGCTGTCTTTCGATAAACGAAGTGAATGAATATTCTGTCTGGGCCCGCAGTTGTAGTTTTTCTTGCAGTGCTTTTTTTTCAGCAGGTGCTGCTTCAAGCTGAGCGATCTTTTCAGCGAACTGATTCGGATCGGGGAAGAGTACACCTCGCAGACTATCCGTGCTTGGATCATAGACATGGGTGACATGTTTGAGATCACCCGTATGACCAAGTTTTACAGCTTCGACCATTGATAGCGTTGCCGGCACACACAAGCGATGCTGCTCGCCACTTAAGGCTTCACTCAATCCATCCACATGGGTGGTGAGTGGAATACATCCTTGTAGCATGGCTTCGACGGCCACTAGGCCGAAAGGTTCTCTTACTGACGGACAGATAAGATAGTCATGCTCAGCATAGAACGCTGTCATATCGCTCACGTGTCCCAGAAAACGTACGCGGTCAGTGAGGCCAAGTTGTTCCGCAAGCTTTTTAGTGGGCTCCCACTGTTCGCCTTTGCCGGCGAACGATGCAGTGGCGTTTTTGAGTTTGAGTAATACCTGGAGTACGACCCAAGGAGCTTTGACTGGATGGAAGCGACCAGCGAAGGCCAATCGCAGCTGCGAGCTTTCTTGGCGAGGCTGCTTTTGTGAACGACTGGCAGGAACCGCGTTGCGATTCACGACAATTTTATCATCTGATTTTTTGAGCCACTTGAGTTCGATCATTCTTTTAGCGGCATGTGAGGCGCAGATAATGCGATCGGCACGTTGAAGAATGGCCAAAGCTTCTTGTTGAGGATGTTCGTACCAAGAAGTTCCGTGCTCGTAGTGAATGAAGGGGAGGTTCTTGGGAAGAGTTGGGAAGTCGTGCAATCGGTTCCAACCCACCACCAAATCCGGCTTGGCCTGTTTTAAAGCGCTCTCAAAGCGCCATTGTCGCAAAAATGGAATGCGGGGGAGGTGCAGCGCACCCCACTTATTGTGAAAACGCGGAGGCGCGGAGACTTCGTTGATGCAGCGTAGTATTTCTTCGTTGATTCTTGAGCTCATCACGAAATGTGCAACCTGATGCCCGGCCAATGCATTGCACATGTCAGCGTAGATCACTTCTACGCCTCCCTTCGTCTGCAAGCTGGCGACATTCATTATTCTCATAAAACGCTTCTAGGTATAGTCTGTCGGTCTGAGTTTATAGAGAGGAGTGTACATGAAAGTCACAATCATTGGCACCGGTTACGTGGGTCTTGTTACCGGGACCTGTTTCGCGGAAATGGGCCATACCG
>JAULBY010056994.1:0-10961 GCA_032358315.1 Ophiocytium majus
CCTGCGGTGGTAACTATAACAGAGTGCGGCGTGAGGCCGGACCTGTCTGTCGCGTTCGCTTGTACGAGGCACTCCCTCGGTACGCAGCGTGTGTGTGCGCACTAACTGGATTGACTCTGGTTTGGTGCGACGCGAGAACATTTCTTAAAATTGGTGTGCTGCTGAATAGGTCAGCGGCTCCGACACTATGGCGACCATGGCTTCACGGGAGGCCCGGCTGGAAGCCGCGCTGGCCAGCTTCTCCCGGATTGCATTCTTTCGCAGTCTACCCGTCGCAGACCTGAAAGACTACCTGCGCCTGTACCGCGAGCTGGGCTGCGTTGCTGCTGCTGATGGCGGAGGGCCACTTCTGGGGGCAGCAAAGGCAGACCTAGCGAAGGCGCTGGCTGCAGCACAAATCAGTGCCGACGCCGTTGCCAGGGCAGCAGCCCTCGACGCTGCTGACGGCACCGGGCGGATGGCGGGCGTCGCCGCCCCAGGAGGGGCTGGCGTCATTGATGTGGTGGAGGAGAGACAGCAGCAGCAGGAAGGAGCAACTAGTGATGAGCCCGTGACCTTTGACAACGTGGAGACATCTGTGCCCATTCGGTCAAATATTGGAGCCGGCGCAACGGCTGCAACGGCTACTGACCAGGCTGGGGGCATGGCAACATCAGCAGGAGATCAGGGGCAGATGGGCCAAATCATGGCAGCAGTGGTGGCAGCACTGGCGGCAGAAAGGGGGGAGCGTGCACGGGAGCGGCAGGAGGAGCGTGACGCCATGATGTCAATGTTGTCAGGTAAACTGCGCAGGGAGCAGGCACGCACCCAACGTGCAATTGACGGTGTGCAGCGTCTTGCAATGCCGTCGGAGCCCCTGTGTGTGGTGCAAGCGCGCGCCACACTTGCTGCAGCTGCACAGGACGTGCAGCGTACCAGGGCCACCCTGGGGAGGGACTGCACTGACCTGGAGTACGAGCAGCTCATGGTGGAAGCTAGCAGGCCAGTGGAGACCAACAGCATGCGGAGGCCGCACTGGCACTGGCATTGGCAGGGCGTGGGGATGATGATGGGGCCAGCGTGGCATCTCACCAGTCCGCCGCGTCGCGCCAGTCTCACGTGGGGTCTCCTGAGGAGTGCAGCGGGGTTGTCATGGTCATGCCCAAGGACCACAGGCTCTTTGCTAACCCACCCTGTGTGGGCTGGGACAACGACTTAGCCGCGCCACTGCGCGAGATGCGCAACACTTGGCAGGCACTGGGGTATGCTGACAGGTACTCGCTAGCAAAGGCACGACTGCGTACGCCAGACATGGGCCAGCTGCACTCGGAGTGGTTGGAGGCACTGGAGCTACAATTACGTGCCAGCTTGCAGCAGGGAGTCAGGGAAATTACCAACAAAACTGCCAGCGCAGCTTCTCAGCATCCACGGTTGAGACAAGTTACCATGCTACAGGACCGCCTGCCCTCCATCTTCTCTGAGGCCAGGGACATGTTGGCAAGGAAGGCTACCTCGCGGGAGGTGTTTGGCATCATTGCAGAGCAGTATGCGCGCAGTTTCACCCGCCGTGACCCTGCCGTGTACATCAACGACCTGCAAGTGTTTCAGACTGAGGCAGGGGTGGCATGGCGGGACTTCATACCCCTACTCCAGGCACAAGTTGACTGTTGCATGCTTCTGCACACACTGTACCCTGAGCGGGGGCTGGGGCAGCAGTTGGTGAGCACAGTTGTGCTGGCAGTGCACCGCCAGTTCACTGAGACTGCAGCGCGTCTGGACCTGATGTCTTATGTTGCCGAGGGGGTGCGCGCAGGGCATGCCGGCAGACTGTCCACGTCTCGCACAATCACCATTGAGGAGCTCATGCGCCTGCTTGACAACCAGACTATGGCATGTGGCAACCTGCTGTCGGGACCTCCCAAGCTGTGTGCAGAGGTGTTGTACGTGGCTCCCTCGTTCGAAGCAGCCACAGCGGGAAGACTGGTGGATGCTGCCACCCGCCAGCCTGTGCGCGCCGGCCGCGCCACCACATCAACACCCACCAAAACCATCAATGAGCTGCACATAGATCTTGACCAGTGTCAACATGCCACTATCTTTCAGCTGGCCGCCAAGAGGGCAGAACTACTGACTACAGAGCTGGTGGAGTTGGAGGTGCGGGGCATGGTGTGCTTGAACTGCAACGGTGCAAGCTCATCTAAGCCACACTCTTGGCGTGAGTGCTCGGCCCCGTACAATGCTGGCAACTTTGCAGCGTACTTCCTCGCACACCCCGCCTCTCGCATCCCAAAGTGCAGCTCCGCCCAGCAGTACACAGACTCACAGGCACGGTGGAATGACCCTGGGGGCCGCCAAGGTGGTGGCAGGGGGGGCCGCGGCAGAGGACGCGGTGGACGTGGCAATTGGCGTGGTGGGCGCTAGGGGTGCAGCCTCGGGGGTTCAGCTCCCTCCCCGAGGGCAGCATTACAGGAGTCAGCAGGGGCGGCGCACACAGGTGCGGCGACAGCGTGGGCTGTCATCGCGCGCCGTTCCCAGGCACCAGCCGCACCTCACAGTGTCACTGTCATTTCATCGGCAGCAGCACCAAGAGCGTTGGGTATTAGGCAACCCAGCGCATCAGCGGCCCGCACGGCGAGCCGCACAGAACATGTTCACATGGCGCCAAGAGGGCGCCATAGAGCGGCCGTCACCACAGGGGGTGGCGGAGGACAGCTCGACACACCAGATGTACCACCTAGCACCCGGATTGTGGCCCGGATTGCAGGGGTGAGTGAGAGGCATGGCACTGCGTTGGATTCACACCCCGCTGAGGCCACCCTCAATCGACATCGAACGCCAGCGGCAGCAGGCATAAGGGCACCCACAGCTGGCGGCGCAAACAGCCAGCAGCGGACCCTAATCACCGCAGACAGTGCAACCCGGGGTGGAGTGAGTGTGGTTGGGCACCATACCACTGCCACCCCCGTGGGGGCTGCGGCCCCCACCCGCCGTGCGCATGAGGCCACTACCTCACGCACGGCAGCACCGGCAGAACGACCGGTTATGAGACAGGCAGCAGTGAGACAGGCAGCAGCGAGACAGGCAGCGCCGGCAGAGTGGCCGGGCATGAGACATCTGTTTCCACGCTCCCCTGCCGGTGGGCAGGGCAGCACTCTGGGCTCCATATCAGAGCGCAAACCATACAGTTCCATGGCATGTGAGGCAGGCAGCGTGGCCACAGCGCCAGCATCATGGGCAACTGTCAACAAGTTTGATGCGCTCGCACAACTGATGGAGGATGGCATCGGAGAGGTACAGGTGGTGCAATTGTTTGCACAGGTCGCGCAAGGGGGGCGCGGCCCAGTGAGCGCATTGCGCGCTCACAGACCACCAAGGGGTGGTACAGGCAGGGGAGGCAGGGGGGGTCAGTGAGGGGAGGGCCCGGTGGCAGGTGCCACCGGTGTTGTCAACACTGGGGTGGCCATGCTGGCTGCCGTGTTGCATGCCAGCAGTGACTCAGAGGGTGAGGTGCAGCAGGCCCCAGCGCCTGCAGCTACTAGCGCAGTGCCTGCAGCCACTAATGCACCACGCCCCAAGTGCCCTCCTACCATGTACTCTGCTCTGTGTGCACAGCTGGAGCTGAAACCAGCGCAGGAGCAGGAGATACAGTGGATGGGGCACCAACTCACTGACAGAGTGGTGCGAGAGTCAGCTAACATTGATGAGGCAAAGGCCACGGCCATGTTGGAGCCAGCGGGAGTGCTCCAGGTGGATATGAACTACCGCTTTGCAGCAGGGGTGGGCGCCATTGGCAGTGACATCTCAACGCATGTGCCGCTGGCACTGTTGGATACTGGGGCGTCTGTTCATGCTGTCTCCAGCGCGCTGGTTCAGGAGCTGATGCGGACGGGTGCAGCAGCACGGGGTGATGTGCGGCAGCTTGCGCAGCCTATTCTGGTGCGTGGGTATAGGGGCAGGGGCGGCGACCGCGTCACGGAATGCATCACCTTGCACGTGCGGACTAAGACAAGGGACTGGCGGGCCAGGGAGGGCCTGCTTGGGCACGAGTGTGTGCAGCTTGCAGAGACTTTTATCATCCTGCCACACCTGCCCACAGGGTTGATACTGAGCCGCGGCTGGCTTCACACACACCGCTACGTGGTTGAGCATGAGCCGCTGGCAGAGTACACGTGCTTCCGGTTGTTGGGGGGGGCAACACATGGGTTCATGGAGCACGCGGTTGAGACTATTGAGGCGGGACCTGAGCAGCCGCGGTGGCAGCTTCGGGTGGTGTCCCCATCGGTGGTTGCAGCGGGGCAGCGGGGCTGGGTGCAGGTTGAGGCAACACAAGTGAGTGATGGTGGCGAGTTTGAGCCTGACAATGTTGTGGAGCCTGCTTTGGCACCTGACTCTGATCCGGCGGAGGCAGCACTGCTGTTGGTATCCACTGTCAACAACCAGCACTTACAGCATACCACTGTGACCCTGGGGTGCGGCCAACAGTGGATTTGTGTGACAGCAGGCTTGGTGGATGTCACTCTGCAGCCTGGGGACGCGGTCAGCACACGAGTCAGCCGCAGCGCGCGCTGTTCAGTTGAACAGGCGGAGGCGGCGATGCATGCCGAGGGAGGCATGGCATCTGAGGTGCGCAAGTTGCGCAATATGGATTTGTACTCCGGTGTGGGTATGATGGCGTGGGGGGAGCGCCAGTGGAAAGAGCATGTGGTGGCAGCAGATGTGAGCGAGTCTGCATTGGAAATCTTTGCTACCAACTTTCCACAGTGTCACACCATGAGGGTGGACATGTGCGACGCGATGGAGCGTGCACGAGTGGCGGAGCAGGCACGGGCCCGGGGAATTGAAGCAATTTCGGCGGGACCACCCTGCCAGCAGAACAGCTCCGCCAATGCAAGTGCCGATGCAAATGTGGGCATTGTGCACTTTTACTACCTACTCTCAGTGGCCACATCAGTGGCGTCAGTGCAGAAGGTGGATATTGAGAATGTGCCCGGAGTGGCAGGCACCACAGCTTTCACAGCTTTCGCGCGTTTCTGTGAAGATGCGCGGCTGCTCGGGTGGATAGTGGTGTCCCACGTGGTACGTGGCAGCAGTTGCCGCTTGGGGAGCAAGCGTGCACGTGTGTTTGTTACCTTGTTGCGCGCGCCTGTGCAGGCAGATCTGGAGGCGGCGGCACATGGCGCACTGCAACAGTTGACTTCACTGGTGCAGTTGGAGAGTGGCTTGGCAGGCAATGAAACAGTGAACCAGGCTTGCAGACGGCACCGGTTGCGGGGCGTCAAGCACTATCTGTGGGTGCGGCGCAATCGCACAGCAAAAGGGTGCTATAGTGGGGACAGGCCGGCCAACACAGTGAGGGGTAACACATGGAAAAGGGATGGTAGCAACAAGGGCTACCGGGGGCAGCCACATGATGACACCACAGACCCTGCGGAGCTCAACGATGCCGAGCACTTACCATGGGCGGCATTGCGGGCAGTGAGTGGCATTCCAGCTGAATTCTATTTACCGGAGCCGCGGGCAGGTGTGTTGGGGGGCGTGGTTTGGGGCGGCCGCATGTTGGCAAACGGCGTCCCACCCCCCATGGCAGCGTACAACGGCAGTGCACAGTGGCGGTCAGGTGTGCACGCAGTGGCGCTCAAATTGGTGGCAGGCGCGGTGGGCAGGCCGCCAAGGCAGCTCACTCCTGACGGTTTGGATATAGCGGCGGAAGCATTGTGCGACAGGGCTGCAGCACGCGCGGCGGGGCGCGCGGGGGTGCCGGAGGTGCCGGCAGGCCAGAAATATCAGCGAATCGGATACTTGGAGATGCTAAAGCGGGAGCTGTTGGCCCTGCGAGAGCAGTTTGGGACAGGCGTACAGCTAGCGCCACCAGGTGACAGTCGTGGGGTACCTATATGTACATGGGTGCCCACTGCACCACATTTGCGCAGAATGGCCGCTCGCATGAAACGCGACCTCTCACCTGCAACTTTGCAGTGGCGCATTCTAGCTGGTGCAGGCGTGCGTCGCAGGCACTTACGACTGGTGGGGGCCTGGCTGCACATATTTGAGACGCTGTCACGCAAACGGGGGCAGAGTGCAGCTAGTGGCGGTGGTTCCACTCAAGGGGTGGAAGAGGAGGTGGCACAGGTGTCTGATACCAGCAGCGCCTTCACCTCAGACAGCAGCGCGTCCGGTGCATCATTTTTCAGCACAGGTGACACTGACACAGACAGCGGCAGTGCTGCGAGCATCCACATGGTGGACGGGAGTGAGCCAGTAACAGGGGGAACAGGCAGTGGCACGGGCAGCGGAGGTGAGCCAGCAACAGGGGGAACAGGCAATGGCACGGGCAGCGCGAGTGAGCCAGTAACAGGGGGAACAGGCAATGGCACGAGCAGCGGGAGTGAGCCAGTAACAGGGGGCACAGGCAATGGCACGGGCAGCGGGGGTGTGTCAGCAACAGGGGAAACAGGCAGTGGCACGGGCAGTGATGACTCTGCGGAAGAACCATTTGACAGCGAGGCAGCAGCAATGCCCGCAGGCGGGGTACCGTTGAGAGACTATGTGGCGACGGCGCCGGCAGTTCAGCGAGCTCTGGACAAACTGCGCGCGACGTTGCCTGAGCATGTGTTGACACTACGGGTGGACCTGCGCGGCTGGCGCGTCCGGCACGTGAGGGCGTTGGGGCGGCTGCTGCGCAGGCACATCAAAGATTTCTCTAAGACCAAATGGAACATCGGCAAATGTGACACTCTGCCATTCCGCATCAACCTCAAGGAAGGGTCACTTCCCATGGCGGAGCGGGCGTATCGCTACTCGCCCAAGTTCACAGCACTCATCAAAGTGGAGATTGACAACTTACTTGCGGCTGGCATCATCCGACCCAGCATGTCTGAGTACTCCTCTCCGGTGGTGGCAGTTATGAAACCAGATGGCACGGCGCGGATCACTGTCAACTACAAAACACTCAACAAAATGACAGTTGTACCTCAGATCCCGCTGCCCAACATTGAGGACCTACTCAATGACCTTGGTGGTACCAAGTACTTTTCCACCATGGATATCACTTCTGGCTTCTTTGCATGTGACATCCACCCCGACAGCATCCCGCTGACGGCGATGGCTACCTCATTTGGCCTTTTCGAGTACACACGCTGTCCACAGGGCGCGGCGGGCGCGCCGGGGCACTTCACGCGCGCGGCTTATGAGCATGGTGGTACAGGGGCTGGCGCGGACACGCCCCTACATTGACGACGTGATTGTTGCATCACGCACGCTGGAGGAGCATTTGCAGGATCTGGGGGCGCTGTTTACTCGCCTCCATGAGCATGGCATCAAGTTGGCGCCCAAGAAGTTACACGTGGGCTGCCAAAGCGTGCACTTCCTTGGGCATGTGCTCACAGCGGGGGGGATTTTGCCAGACCCAGTTAAGGTGCAGGCACTGCAGGACATGCCTGTACCTGGGGAGCTTGGGGCGCTGCGTGCGTGGCTCGGGTTGGCATCTTATTATCGGCGCTTCATCAAGGGCATGTCGCGCATTGTGGCGCCGCTGACCGCGCTCATGGCTCAGGATGTGACATTTTGTATGGGCGAGGCGGAGCGGCAGGCTATGGCCACAGTTAACCAGGCGCTGGTCGATCACACCATGATGCGGTATCCAGACTATGATGCTGCCATCGATGGTACGCGACCATTCATTTTGGCGAGCGACGCGTGCAAGTTGGGCTTTGGGGCGGTTTTATCCCAAGACGACAGTGATGGTGTGGAGCAGCCTATCGCATTTCCCAGCAGGACCACTTTGAAACACGAGCGCAAGTGGTCCACCACGGATCTGGAGGCGGGCGCACTGGTTTATGGCATTAAGAAATTCAGGCATCTGTTGTGGGGCACACCATTCATTGTGCAAACAGATCACAGGGCTCTTTTGTTCATAGAGTCCATCAGAGACAAGACTGCGCGCGGGGCGCGGTGGCACGAGTTTCTGCAGGCATTTCCGTTCACCATCAAGTATAAGCCCGGCGTTATACACTGCAATGCAGACGGGGTCAGCCGCAACGCAGCCCCAGCGACCGCAGACGACGCAGCTGATGAGCAGCAGGCCACGCTGGCCGAGGCTTACATGGTGGAGCCTGGCGCTGACGACATGGAACAGGCGGTGGAACAGGCGGAGGTGTCAGCGCTGGAGGCGTATGTTTTGGAATGTGGTGGGGAAGAGCTGGCCAAGGCATGCGCTGAGGCTCAGCTGGAACAGCTCGTTATTCAATTCAGGAGGTGCTCGGCACGGGGGCCATGGGGGAGCAGGCGGGACACGAGCCAGGCAGTGGTATTCAGGAGGTGCTGGAGCTTTTGGTGGGAGGCGGCACAGGCGGGTCTGACACAGGTGTGTCGGCAGAGGGTGAGACAGTGGAGCAGGTGTCGGCGGAAACAGAGGGTGAGCGCAGGTACTACAGGCGCCAGGTGTTGCGGGCAGAAAAACTTGCAGCACCTGATGTTGCAGCGGCAGTGGCACGTGCAGTGCCATGTGGCATGTCTGACATGTCACCTGCAGCATGGAGCGCTGCTCAGCAGGAGGACTGGGAATGCAGGTCTATCATGGACAGTTTGCGAGGGCGTGTGGGGGCTCCTCTCGGTGAGGACAGGTCCCTACTGCGCCGGCTCAGCACAGACTGCGCGGTAATTCAGCATGCGGGCGTACCGCTGCTGTTGCATCTGGACTGGGGGGCACTGGGGCGCAGCGGGCGGCCTTCAGTGCAACTGGTGATACCTAAGGCACACAGGGACAGGGTTTTGAACAGTTTGCACGGTTCGGCGTGGGCAGGCCACCCCGGAGTGCAGCGGTCTTTGGCAGCAGTGCGGAGGACGGCATGGTGGCCGTCGTGGACCTCAGGCACAGTGTACTGGGTGACACACTGCATGCCGTGTCAGGCGCGCAAGCGGCAGGGGCGAGTCAGCGTGTGGCCGCTGGTGTGGCGCGACAGGCCACGGGCACCATTTGACACAGTGGCGGTGGACTACTTTGGGCCACTACCAGTATTAGCGGCGGGCACTCTTACATTATGGTGGTGCAGTGCGTGCACTCCAAGTATGTGGACATTTACCCCTGCATGGCGAGTGAGGTGAATGCGCTGGGCACGGCCAAGGTGTTGGTGGACAGATACAGTACTCAGCATGGGCCACCACGGTGCATTTTGAGTGACCGCGGCACCACCTTCTGTTCAGAGCTTTCCACAGCTTTCTACCAACAGATGGGCATCCGCAAGTTGTCTACCACCGCGTTCCATCCACAGTGCAACGGCATGGTGGAGCGGTTTATGCATACCATGGCAGACAGTTTGGCGCTCACGGTGAGTGACAATCCCGCTGATTGGCACTTACATCTAACACACGTTGCGCACGCCTACAACTGCACCACCCACACCGCCACAGGCGCATCACCATACCTGCTGGCGCGAGGGTACGAGCCACGGCTAGAATTGCATCAACTTTGGGTCAGCTGCGGTGGTCATTGGGTGACCCTGTGCCACAACACACTACGGACCGTGTGGCTGAGATATTGAACAGGCAGCGGGAGGCTGCAGAGACTGCCAATGTGCGGCATGAGCACCGGAGGAGGCAGGCCATGGGGGACCCTGCCCGTGCTCGCGCCTTTGGGTGACAACATCAGTTTGTGCCTGGCAGTCTGGCGTGGGTGTACGAGCCACCCAAGGGAACATTGACTTCTATGTCTGACGCGCTCACACCTGCGGGTGCTTGGTCCAATACCAAGGAGGCATGGGCGCGCAAATTGAGGGATTACTGGGCCAAACCCAGGCGGGTGTTGGCGGTGGGACCTAGCATGTGGGACGGCAAGCCGCTGTCATCAGCAAACCTGGTGCTGGAGCGGGTGGGCGCAGTTGGCGGTGAGCGGGTGCATGTGTCACGGTGCAAGCCGTGTCGGGAGCCTATGGAGGCGCCGCCACCCACATTGCCCACCGGCTTCGCACGCTATCTACTTACGCGGCATCAGCAGAGGAGCTTACCACGTGACACCAGTGGCATATGTGGCAGCATGCCAGAGTCAGCGCCCAACAGCTTGGATGACAGCGAGGCCATCGGCGAGCAGGCGGGAATGATGGGTATGGCGCGACTCAAGCATCATCGGGTTGTCACCCAGCGGCGGGGCATGCCGTCAGTGCTTGAGTTCTTGGTGCAGTGGCGCGACCCTGCACTACCCGACTCCTGGGCAAAGGAGCAGTGGCTGGATAGCGACAGCGGGGCGGAGCTGATTGACCAGTACTGGAATTTACAACACCATCTGCTAGGGGACGTTATCGCGGGGCGCGGGACCACACTTGTGGACCGGCAGTTGGTTCGCATGCAGAGGCGGCTGGGCAGTTTTGCGGGCGTGCAAGCGGGGCGCGGCGTGTACCAGCTGCCGCGCCACCTGCTGCCACTGCCCCAGCGCCCATCGGATGCAGTATTGTGTAGCCCTGCAGTTGTAGGTGCACAAATGCTGTTGGTGTTTCGCATTGGTGCGGGCACCGATGATGACCACACGAGGTGGTATCACGGTCAAGTGACACGTGCAGCAGCGACCAGGAGGGATAAGCGGGCTTGCAAGGCCGCGCGCGCAGGCAGCGCGCGCGTACAGTTTGATGACAAAGCATGGGAGGTGCCTGTTTTGCATAAGCCGTACACATTGGACCCCACGGCGGGTCAGGGCGGGTGGTTTCTCTTTGGCGATCAAGCCATGGTAGGCCGCTTGCTAGGTGATACAGCGTGCATCACACATTTTTCTAAGTATAGGCTCCAGAAGTGGGCGGCTCGTAGGCATTGCGCCTGAGGGTTTCGCTACACTGACTTGACGTGATGAAGTTCACAAGCATTGCGCTTGGGGACCAAGCGCCATTTAAGGGGTGAAAAATGTTGTGTTTGTGCCTATCACATTCTCTTGCCTTGTGCATTTGTGCTTACTCTGCTGAGCTCAGGCTGCTGAGCTCAGTGTGTTCTGGTGAGCACAC
>JAULBY010057005.1:0-10959 GCA_032358315.1 Ophiocytium majus
CCCCCCCCCCCCCCCCCCCCCCCCCCCCCGCCCCCTTCCCCCCCCCCCATGAGCGCGAGAGCTACGATACTGCGCAAGCAGCGTCTTCTGCTGCTCACAGCCTGTGGCGCCTGTTTGGTGCCACGCCGCGGGTGACGCACGCTGAGCAGCATGTGGTGCCTGCTCGGCAGCGCGCCGTGGGTGGCGCACGCGGTGGTGCGGCGGTCGCGGCGGCAGCACCGGCGGCAGTGGCGCCGGCTGTGAGGTTGACCTTCAACTTGCTCTGGAAGCACGGCACCGTGCCCCGTGTGTGTGCCGCCTGCGCGCTGGTAGGGTGTGAACGTACGTCTAGGGGGGCGCTGCATTTTGTCCGGCGGGTCAAAACCCCGGCGCCCTGGTCCCCACCAGCACCTGTCATTGGTACGCACAGTAAACGGCCGCCAACGCACCCCAGCCTGTCAAGGCATTTTGCCAGTGAGCTCCGGTTGTCAATGCAGGCGATCTATCTGGACACCTGTTGTGGCTGATCCCCACGCACAAATGTTGCGTGCTGCGACGCGCCACCCCTCGCAGGACTCCCGAGGAGAGTTCTTTTTGGAGGGCGGCGCGCTGGTGCTGGCGGACGGCGGCGTGGTGTGCATCGACGAGTTTGACAAGATGCGAGAAAACGACAGGGTCGCCATTCACGAGGTGCTCCGTCTGTCCTGCCTCCTCCACACGCAGCACCCCTTGCACTGTGCCAGCAGTGTGCCCGCCCACTGTTGCCCGCTAGGCATTCGTGCACGGTGGTGGTGCGCAGCGGGTGTGTGATGATGGCGTGTGTACTGTTATTGGGGCGCGGAAAGTCCTGTGCACATGGCATGCGCGTGACTGGAAAGAGCATGATGAAGCATGCTGTCCCCTGCTAGCCGACAAAAAGATGGCGTCGCGTGTACAAACAGCACCTCTGATGGACATGTGTCTTTGTTGACCGGCGGCTGTGCTGGCGTGTTGTGTGCTATTATGTTGTGTGCTGGCGTGTTGTGTGCTGATGCGTTGTGTGCTGGCGTGCTGTGTGCTGATGTGTTGTGTGCTGGCGTGGTGTGGCGCAGGCCATGGAGCAGCAGACAATATCGGTGGCCAAGGCGGGCATCACCACCATCCTCAACAGCCGCACGAGCGTTCTGGCGGCCGCAAACCCCATCTTTGGCAGATATGATGACCTCAAGGT
The DNA here is from genome assembly GCA_032358315.1 of Ophiocytium majus. Lineage (NCBI taxonomy): Eukaryota > Xanthophyceae > Mischococcales > Ophiocytiaceae > Ophiocytium > Ophiocytium majus. The sequence goes on from JAULBY010057005.1 coordinate 1,190, forward strand.
ACACACCTGCTGATACGTGCCGGCACATGTGGCAGTACTACTGTAGCATACACTTCAAGTACTTCATGTACTTCAGAAGTACTTGAAGTATACTTCGAAGTATACTTTTGAACTATGTCTCAGCACCCATGGTCACCCCCGCCTGTGCCCAAGAGCTGGCAGGCGACCGTTCGTGACAGCTGGGTGCGCAGGCAAAAGTTCGGCGCGCGCGTGCTTGTTCTGCCAGCATGCAGGCTGTGGCGGCCCATGCACGGGGCGGTTGCCTGTGCCAAATACTGCAGCATGCACACTGGCTTCAGAAGGTTGTGCGCGCTTTTTGCTGCGTTGCTGTCGCCCAGCGTCCACCAGTCACTGCAAAAGCATACCCAATCTGCTTGTTGCCTATGGCAAGTGACACCCTGCCTGCAGTCTCACTGACTCGCGCCGTATTGCCATTGTTGTGCGTGTGACCGGCCCTTGTGCTGCAGAGTGCGGCAGAGAACATTGACCTCATGACCACCATCTTGAGTCGGTTTGACCTCATTTTCATCGTCAGGGACATCAGGTGCGCCCGCCGCGCCATTTGCCATGTATGCACGCACCGCACTGCACAGTGCGCCAACGCGCACAACTAGGGGGAGGTCAGTCATGTGCCACACACTCGCCTCAAATAAAACAGCACTGCTGCATCAGCCCATCACTGCTCTACCCTCAGCACAGGCCCACAAGTACACGAGTGTAGTATAGGTGCCTGTCTATAGCAGCAGAAAAGAATGTATTGAAGCGATGCGGCGGACATTTTTTTGAACGCCTTTTTTTGTTTTCCCTCGGACTTCTCAGCCCAGTCTCCGCATGTAGCCATGCGGCCCAAAAGCGCGCGTGAATGATGTGGTGGCTGTTGTTTGACAAGTTATGCTGCACATGCGCCTGCACCCGAGCCATGTTCACATGCGTATCATTGTGCTGAGCTTGTGGAATGCGCTGTGCACATGCAACGGCACTGGCGCCATTTGTCTCGGGTGGCAGGGATGAGGAGCGCGACAAGAGCATTGCCAGGCACGTCATGGGCGTGCACATGAATGCCTCCGCCGCTGCATCTCAAGCACAGAACGGTGAGTGCACTCCTACGTTAGAAGTTGATGCTTGTGTACAAGAAGTTGAAGTCACAGTTGAAGTTACCTCTGGCTGCTCCTGCGGCTGGCACCAGCACTGCAATCACGCCGATGCTGCGGCCGGTGTCACCCAACGCCTGCGTTTTCACACTGTGTCGTGGATGCTGGCAGCGTGCCAAGTGTGTGCACCTCCCCTGCTGCCACCAACCATGCGGTGCCATGTGGGCACGTGTACAGCGCCTCTCATACATAGCAATGCCGTGTGCACGTGGGTTGCGCGTGCATGCATGTTGCAAGAGCAGGTGCGGAAGGCAGCCTGGACCTCAAGACTATGAAGAAGTTCATCAGCTACTGCAGAGCCAAGTGCGCGCCCAGGTAAGCCACTCACTTGTGTTGTACTTCTGAAGTACTTCTGCTTGTAGAGGCACGTAATCCAAGTACTTCAAGCAAATGAAACTTCAAGAAGTACTTGAAGTATGAGGTAGGCTGGATATGATGTGACGCACGTCACGCCAGTGTATCACATATGATATGTCTCACTTAAACGAGCACGTACTGTAGCAATACCACATGGTACTTACCCACCACGCCATGCTGTGCTGACAATGCGTAGAGCCTTCACTGCAGCGCCTGCGTTCGCAACCACCCCAGCCTGCCCCATGGCACTCACGGGAAGTCCCCGCAGGGTGGACTGCTGCAATTGTGTTTGCCATCTGCAGGGGTTGCAAGTCCGCCTGCCAAGGCCACGCCTGCCACTGTATGGCACCGTGCGCGCAGTGTCCACCATCTTCAGCTGTCCTACTACGTAGTTGTATATACGGTAACAAGTATAGGCACGTAGATTTCTGTGAAGTATTTGGTATACATGTTTGCTGCCTTCGTAGGCGCTATCTTTGCTCTGTTCACCCCCTTGCACGGGTCCGCCCAGGGTGACGGCCCCTACCGGTGGGGAGACCTAGAGTTTATCGCTCCTAGATTGAGTTTTCATATACTTGAAGTATGTAGTCCTTGAAGTGCACGTGCTTAATAACACTGAAGTACTCTGTAGTGATACACTATGTATACATGTATGTATCTGATTTTTCCACGGCCCACCTTGATGTGCTGGCGTGGCTTGCGCAGGCTGAGCGAGGAGGCCGCCAGCACGCTGAGCAGCCAGTACGTGGCCATCCGTGAGCAGATGAGGTGAGTGTCAATAATCAGTGGCAATAGTCAGTGCAGTGGCCCTGCTCTCCAAAGCACTCGCGGCCTAGGCCACCTTGGGCCTGGTTGCTGCGCACACAGCCACACCTGCACACATGGCACGTTGCCAGGGCGTATGTCATGACGTGGCCACTCCACCTACTGCGCATGGCTGCCCATGTTAGCCATTTCTGAGCAAGTTCCTGGTGCCTCTGCCGGCCGTGCCTATCATTGTCGCACATACTCCTAGCCTGCTGGCAGTGCACAGGTTAGCCTATCAGTGTGCGTGCATTCTTTGTAGCCTGCCGCCAGTGCACAGGTTAGCCTGGCTCGCCACATACACTCACACAAGCACGCTGTCCGCCCGTACTGCGTGGTGGTTCTCTGCTCGCTGCCGCTGGCAGGCAGCGGTCACTGGCCGACCGCACGGCGCAGGCGGTGCCCATCACCGTGCGGCAGCTGGAGGCTCTGGTGCGCATCAGTGAGAGCCTGGCCAAGATGCGCCTCAGCGCAGAGGTAAGCAGCTGCGCGCTTTGCGAAGCCCCGAAACGCGCCTGCCTTGTTTGTTTGCAGTGCCACGCAGGACTGCGCCTGGCGCCGCCACACACGGCAACCCCATGTATTGCTCTTGGCCTATACTGCTGCTGTACGGTAGTATCACTTAGGAGAGGCGCGCATGCTGCATTGTTTGGCTTGGCTTGCATGGTGCGGCGCACGCCTCCCCCCCCCCCCACAAGTGCGGCGCAGCGCCATGACGTGGTATGTTGAGCGGTGTGCTGTTGGGGTTTCCCTGCTGCTGAGCAGGTCACGGAGCAGGACGTGCGGGAGGCCCTCCGCCTTTTCAAGGTCAGCACCATGGCCGCCGCGACGCAGGGCGCAGGCGGCCTGCAAGACCTGGCGGCTCTCGGACCAGGTATGGCGCTTGTTCCCCACAACACCAGGGCCCCACACACTGTGCGCACGCGCTTCTTGTGTTAAGCTGTGTGAGAGAGCACCTATAGCAGGTCCCCTGGGACATGGGGCTGTAATCCGTTAGAGTAGTGCTCTGGCAACACGCCAGGCTTCCCTTAGGTACTGAGCATTGCCAGCTTTTTCTCTACCTGTCTTTTCCTCGCACCGTGTGCAAAGGGCTTTCCGCGCCCTAAGTGGAGTTTAATAAAAGTACCTATAGAGTATTGGTGGTGGCGGCAGCGCATGATGTGCGTTGCCAGCCGGCGCTGGTCAGCGTGGCACACAGGGGCTTGCCGTATGGTGTGGTGAAGTGTGTGGGCTAGAAGGCATATGTGCTGAGCGCGCACCACCATGTGTGTGTGGCGTGCTCTGTCTCTGGTGACCGCAGAGGGGCAGCAGGAGGTCAATGCCGCGGAGGCGTTCCTCAAGCACCGCATTGCCAAGCAGAGGTGAGAGGCGCTCACACCTGGTGCAGGTTGCCCGCCTCGCAGTCGCAATGCTGCGTGCCGTGCCAAAACTTGTGCCAAAGTGTTGCTGTCCAGCGCTGATGTAAAAAACGCAAAAGCAGAGGTTGTACGCATGTGGTCCAGACTCACAGGTTGCAACACCGAGCCACCCCACAGCATCCTACGCGCAACTCACCATTCAGCGGCACTGCTCGGCATTCATCCACCGTGCGCTGCCGCATTTCACACTGCCTGCAAGCGGCTTCTTTCACTGACGACGCTTCATAACGTGCCACCATGTGGGAGGCTATGCCTCACCACAGCTCCACACATACTGTGTGTTACCAGGCCTGCCTGCTCATGGCATTTCCTGCTGTTGACTGTGCACACCTCTGAGTACGCCTGCACGGGGCCGCGCATATGGGCATTGCGTGCATGACCGGGGTTTTTTGCGCGCCCACAAGTGCAATTTCATAACGCTACCAGTAGGAGTATACACTGCGAAGTATATCTCATTCCTGCTGCTGCACGCTGGCGCCCCTGCTGCTGCACGCTGGCGCCCCTGCTGCTGCACGCTGCCGCCCCTGCTGCTGCGCGCTGCCGTCCCTGCTGCTGCGTGCTGCCGCCCCTGCTGCTGCGCGCTGCCGCCCCTTCTGCTGCGCCGCCCTGCGTCAGCACTGCAAACAAACGGCGAATTGCGGAGGAGGCCATACAGCGCGGTCACCCGAGCCAAGCTGTCACGCGCGCCATGGCCATCATGGTGCTGCGCGGCGAACTCGTTGAGAAAAACAAGGGGTTCCTGCTGTTCAGGGCCAAGTGATGGCTGCCTCATGGAGCGCGGGAGGAGCAGAGGGAGCTTGTGCTTGAATGGCGGTGGTGCAGTGGGTTTGCATTGTGGGTTGGTGATGGCTGTGCGGCAGCAGGGCTGCTCACTGCAGCGAGGATGGGTGTCAGTGGTGCAGCTGCCATCCTGTCCATGGTATGCAGGCTTCGCTGCGACAGCCAAATTCAAGTCCAATTATGTGAGCTGTGGTGGTCCTCTGCTGTGTGATGCTGACTTGTGTTTTTTGTTCACATGCTGCACTGCAGTTGCGGTCGACAGGCGGCCATGTCTGCCACTGTCGCGGGTACACTCACACGCATGTGTGTTGCATGCACCAATGGATGGGTGACGTAGTGCACCGTGCTAGGGCTGTTGTGGTGTCGGTGCGACCTAAGGTGGCTAAGCTGCATGCATGGGGTGCCTGTGCATGCGCTTCAGGCAAGCCCCATGGCCATGGGCTGAGCCTGCGTGGGTGGCATGCGAGTGACATTTTTGCCTAGCATGGCCTTGGGCACCATTACCTGCCGCAGAGTTGGACACTGGCAGGTGTGTCTTGTTGGTGTCGCTATGACACTGCTGTGTGCTGGGACGTCGTCATGTTTTGTCACCTCACCGCTGCTGCGTGGCGACATGCGCGCGCTCAAGCTAAGGCCGCTGCCGCTCTTGCCACTCTTGTGCTGAGCACACCACTGCTGCAGCTGCTGCTGAGCACAAATGTGACGGTTGCAATTGTTTGTGCATGCACTTGCCGCTTGGTCGCTCTTAGTTGAAGAATTACAACGGCCTACTGCAACTGCGAGCACTCAGGATGATGAGGATGAGGATGAGATGGTGCATAGTGCCAGGTCACCACATGCGCCAGCCACACACAGGCATTACAGCATCACAGCACAAGCAGCAGGCCCAAAACCCCACGCCATGGCTCCCATCGACCCACTGGAGGCGTGCCCTGAGAAGGATGCCGGCTTCGAAGGTGGGAAACCAACACGACGCGGCCCTGTTCGCAACAAGGCTGAAAACCCTTGCAGCACTGTGGCTCTAGCGGCAGTGCACCATCACGGCGTAGCCAGGACGAAACGCGTGCGTAGGGCACGTGCACCCCGGCAGCATCGCTACACGTCCGCAGCCTTCGCAGCAGCAGCAGGTGCAGCAACAGCAGCAGCTGCAGCTTGCTGCTAGCAGCATGGTTGTGATATCGATGTCACCGGCAGCACGTGTGCAGGCAGGTATACACTTCGCGACGCTGCCGTGACGCTCGCAGCCTGCTGTCTTGTGCGCCCTCGCTTGCTGGTCTCGCTGCGGGCTGCTGCAGCTGTGTGAGCCCTCGCCCTGCCCGTCCCGAGTCTTGTGCTGCGCAGTGCTCAGCAGCAAGCTGGGTACGAAACGTCACCTGCGACCGTGCGATACCTGCGCCCTTGTCGGTCGAGCTCACGCTGCTGCTCCGCATGCCCTGGCACGGATGCATCACCGTGATGCAGCTGGCACCACACCCCATCCACCGCAGCTGGAGTGCCCACGCCGACACCTCAACTCCCTTCCGCGCGCGCCCGCCGTGCCATGCTGCTGCTGCGCCGCAGACGAGTGCCGCAGCCGCCAGGGGTCTTTTGTCCCGGGCGTGAAGGTACTCGCAGGCGGCGCCGCAAAGGAGGTGCGCCCCCCCACGGCCGCCCCTGCCAGCGGCACGGTTCTCTTCCAGAGCAGCGCCCCTGACATGCAGCCGGACATGAAGGACCAGCTGGCCATCAAGGAGGGCACCGAGGACGAGAGGCGGGGGCGCGTGGGCTCGTTTCAGGCGGGCCGCACGCCGTACGCGCGTGACAGCGGCACTGCCGTGGTCAAGGTGAGTGGTGGCCGCCGCTGCTGTTGTGCCGTACGCACGTGACAGCGGCACAGCCGTTGTAAGGTGAGCGCCGGCCGCCACTGCCGTTGTGCCCGCGGCGCCAGCTCACGTGGGACACAACACACAGATGTATGACGCTGGCATGCACCGGTAACAGCTGGCGCTGGCACAAACGCTAGCCGTGTGTCATGGTACCAAATAAAGATGCCAACCAACCAAATGCACCAGTGCGCGCATGCTGGTGACCTCGCAGGTGAAGCAGTACCCCCCACGCACGGTCCTGGAGCAGTGTCCAAACCTTGTGGCCAGTGAAGTCCACGGCGGCGCAACTAACATAAAGGGTGGCCGCCCTGAGGAGCGCCACGGTACCATCGGCGGGTTTTCATCAGGCGTGCGCATACTGCAGGGGGGTGCGCCCAAGTTTGTGCCACTCAAATCAGCCGCCCCTGATAACAAGGGTGAGTGAGATCTATACCGCAGTAATTGTGAACCCACTTCTGCTTTAGTTGCAGCGCCTGCCACCCCGAAGTAGTACCAGGTCCTGCTGCTTCTCTTGTCTGGTGTCACACAGTGCAGGCTCTGATGAACTGGCACCTGCAGGCGGTGTGCACACTTGCACAACTGACTGTCGCACCCGCGAGCCCGGCTTTGGCTACTTGCCATGCCCACAGCTCAACACCATGACTGTGAGCAACACCTGACCTCCCCTTGTCCCGCCGCTGCGCTGCGCACCCTGCGCCCCCCCCCGCCCGCCTCCCACCAGGCACGGTGCTGTCGCAGTCGCAGGACCCCCACATGCAGCCCGACGCGTCCGTGCTGGCGGCAGAAAAGGCCGGGGCGGAGGGCGAGCGCCTGGGCCGCAGCGGCAGCTCCTGCACAGCCGCCCACCTCCGCGTCCACGCGTCACCGGACTGGCTGGAGGTGAAGCCTGCTTCCCGGCGCCATGGGCCCGGCCACTTTGCCGCCGGCGGAGCCACCATTTTGTCAGGCGGTAACGTGCCCCCACGCTACGACACTGCTGCGCGCGGGCTGTCGCCAGTGAGCGCGGCCGGCGAGGAGCAGTGCGACGACGACATGCAGTAGTTGAAGTTGGAGTGTTGAAGTTGCAACTTCAAGGGCTTGGCTGTGCTGCTGGGATTTACAGGCGCGCGCGCTGTGGCACGGCCGGCTGGCTACGCTTGCGCAGCATAATTCTGCTGTTGAAAACAGGCTGGTGCTACGGCACAGCATGCGCCGCCGGCGGTGGTGTGGGTTTGCTGAGGCGCTCTGTGGTGGACCCTAGGTTGGCGTCGGCCATCACTGCTGGTGCTCTGGTGCCAGCATGGCAGGCTTTTGCCGTGGCTGCTAAGGCGGTCCCAAGTTTGAGTTGATGCGACACGGTTGCCTGGCTGCAGCTGTGCGCTGCTGTGTGCGTGTGCGCACTTGACAGTTTTTTTAGAGGCGTTGGCAGCCCGTGCAGCATCGAGCCAGCAAAGCTACACGGTGCGGATGCCGTCATGCAGTCCGTGACACAAGACAGATTACAAGTCATGTCCATGTACGGACCCACATCAGTACAGCTGATACATACACTTGCATACCATGCCGTTTTTCAAGTTGTTGGCGATGCGGGTCACCTTCCTCTGCTGCTGCTGCACTGCTTGCCTGGTGCTGTTTTGAAGCTGCAAGATGTAATTGATCATGGCATGCACCATACATGCCAGCAGCAAGGCGCACTCATGCCTGCACACCCTTGCACTGCATGACATAGGCAGCGAGGCACATGTGCAACCCGTGATTGACACCACATAGCTCTCTATTGTTACTACAATCTATCGCTGCTGCTACTGGCGTCTGCAGCGCGTTGGCTAGCCGCACGCAAGCTTGCATATTATGACTACGCAAAGGCGCTAAAGCGGCACCAACTCTACCTGCTGCTTCAGCACACAAAGTCGCTGAGCGCTCACAGCAACAGCGCCGCGGCAGCAGCAGCGGCTAGTAGGGCAGTGGCAGCCCATCCGGCCGCCCTCAGGCCGGCCGCAGCGCCAGTTTCAGCCTGAGCTGCCGCCGCCACACCAACACCAGCCACGCCATTATCGGCACTCTGGACGCAAGCCTTGAGCGTACCGTCGCAGGTGAACCCGCGGGCGCACTGGTACACCGTGGGCTGAGTCACACACGCAGACGCCAGCTTCACATCGTCCACGCAGACCGGCTCGCCCGTGGCGGCGTACAGGTAGCAGTACTGGGGGGCGTCAGAGGTGCCACAGACCCTGTACTTGCCCCTGCCGTTGTCGCACAGGACATCGTACTCCGCGAGGCACTGCGCGTCCCCTGAGGGTAGGGATGCGAAGAAACGTATATGAGCAACATGCTTCAGTACACCGCATATACGGCGTACATGTATGTGTATACGGTCTTGATATATGGTTACAGAAAAAATTTTGGCGCCATTGTGTTTGCAAGCAGCGGATATGGGGCGCATCTGGTGCCCCCCCATCATTTGGTGGCCAATGTAAACGAGATTTGGGGCAATATGAAGTAGGAAAACAAGTTCAATCTACGGAGTTCCGCATCCTTACCTGAGGGAAATGCAAAGCCGCAGCGCTCGTCGGCGGAGCACACCTCCAGCGCGCCGGCGCCGGAGTCGCAGAGGAGGTCTGTCTTGGGGTTGAGGCAGTGTACGCCGTTGCGGCTGTTGAGCTGGCACACCTCGCCCGCGTCGCAGGTGACGGCGGCCACGCCGTTGTCGCACAGCTGCCCTCCCGCGCCCACACAGTACACTCCGCCGCTGCTGCCTGTCTCGCAGCTCTCCTCGGTGCTGCAGAGAGTGGCGTTGTGGCCTGCCCAGCCGCCATAGACGGTTTCGCCCGAAGTGTAGGAGCTTGAAGTGGTACGTGTCCCGTACGTGTACTGGTCCACCTCGCACAGTGTCCAGCCCACGGGTACGCAGTGGGGCGTGCCTGTGGCGCGGCGGTGACAGGAGGCAGAGAGCAGCAGGCGCAGAGCAGCAGCTGCAGTTAGCTAAACCTGAGTGTGTGCAGGCATATCTCTTTCTTTTGCTGTCGAACACATGACCGGTCAGCGGGGAGTGCTTGGTAAACGCGCAAAAAGTAGATTGTGCAAGCAACTTTTAAGTTGTGTGCCAGTTTGCTAGCTGCGATTGACCGCGGTGTGCCAAGTACTTCAAGCACTTCTCTAAGTATTTCTAGGCAGTGTCAGGCCAGCTCACGTGGGTACCGTGCTAGATTGACAGGAGTCACCTGTACATTTGTAGCAAACATGTACTTCTGAAGTATGTATACATACATATATGTACTCTTATTAAACTCCGCTTGGGGCGCGGAAAGCCCTGTGCACATGGGGTGCGGTTTACGAAACCGAATAGTACTCATACCGTGGCGGTCTACAAGGTACTACCAGTGCCGCATGGCACCAAAGCGCCCAGCCCCCCTGCC
>JAULBY010057016.1:0-10955 GCA_032358315.1 Ophiocytium majus
GGGGGGGCGGGGGGGGGGGGGGGGGGGGGGGGGGGGGGGGGGGGGGGGGATGGCGCCCGGAGCGAGCAGGTGGCACTCCTGCGCCTCAACTGCAACTTCAAGTACAACAATGTGCTTCAACTTCAACTTCAAATTACATGTGCTTCCACTTCAACTTCACTTTTCATGTGCTTCAACTTCAACCGTAATTTCAACTTGCCTTCATGGCGTCCTCCTCCGAGAGCTCCCCCGTCTCGGTCGGCGACACGTCCCTGAGGAGCGCCCCAGACTGCGCCAGCGCGCCACCACCGCACCGTATGCACAACAATGCAGTGACACGCACGCGCACAGCTGCAAGTGTGAGCGCATGTGCCGACGTGAAGGGCATGCAGCAGCAGCACTTGCGGCAGCAGCAGCGGCGCCGGCAGCAGCGGCGCCAGCAACGGCGGTGGCAGCAGCAGCGGCAGCAGCAGCGGCGGCGCCACGGCAGCGGCGGTGGCAGCAGTGCCAGCAGAAGCGGCGGCGGTGCCGGCAGCTGCGGCAGCGGCGGCGGTGCCGGCAGCTACGGCAGCGGCGCCAGCCGCAGCAGCAGCGCCGGCGGCAGCTGCAGCGGTGGTGCCAGCAGCAGCGGCGGTGGCAGCTGCTGTTGCTGCCGCCAGCAGGTCCAGCAGCAGTGCTGGTAGCAGAGGCAACGGCAGCACTGCCAGCAGCAGCGGCGGCGCCAGCAGCTGCAGCAGGGGCGCCAGCAGCAGCAGCAGCAGCAGGGGCGCCAGCAGCAGCAGCAGCAGCAGCAGCAGCAGCAGCAGCAGATGATGATGATGAGGTAGGTAGCACCCGCAAGTGCCGTGCCCGCGCTGAGCTCACCTGCAGGTACTTGAGGGTGAGGCCCGCCATGTGCAGCGCGATGTACGCGTACATGGGCCACCACACGGCCCACCAGTTCCAGTCGATGGCGTCGTCGAGCTGGAGGATGAGCATGATGCCCTGCGCCAGACGCGTCACCTTCAGCAGAAGCTCGCCCCTGCGGCAGCGCGTTTCGCCACGGTGGCTGAGTAGTGCTACGTGGTATCATCTCTACTTCAAGTACGGTATGATATAATACTACAGTAGTACTTCACTACACGTAGTTCGTCAGTGTATCGGAATACCAAGTTTGGTAGCAGCAGTGTGTCGATACTGTAACACCCCTGCAGCGGAGGGCGGCAGCGCGCAGTGGTGGTTTGGTGTCAGGCGTCGTAGGCGCTACCATACCATGCGTGTACGATGCGGTATACACCCATCATAATATGATGAATACGCGCGAGAGAATCTGTGTTGACACGACTTAGTTTATCTGGAAGAACATGGTTCCCGCGCTAAATGCGCCACTTGCGCAGGGGCACGACACTGCACCGCCGCGGCAGCGGCAACAGGCCAAAAAATCAACATGACCGGTGGGATGCCTGCAGTGAGATGGCCTACTTGTGACGTAGCTAGCTGTGTACTTTGAAGTATTAAACTTGAGATATTCATGAGAAAATGAAATTGCAATGTTTGTATTCAGGCATGCTGACCCGCACTTCTATGTCTGCACAATCCTCTGGAAAGAGATTTTTCTTTTTGCTATGACTGGCGTGAAGGGCTGCGCACCTTGTCTGGAGACTGATAGCTGTACCTACGCATAATGGACCAAAATCAGCGTTGGATTGGGTGGGTTACTGCGATCCGTGCAGGGGGCGGACGCACCTGGCTTTTTGCCTCGCCATAGCAACTGCTGCCCGCTTCATCTCCTGCTCCCCCCCCTCGTCCAGCATGCCCTGCAGCGGCGTGCTCAGCAGCAGTCGCAGCAGTGGAAGCGCATGCTCAGCAACAGTCACAGCAGTGGAAGCGTGTGCTCAGCAGCGGTCACAGCAGAGGAAGTGTGTGCTCAGCAGCAGCGGCAGTGCTAAGCAGCACTTATACAGCAGGGGCGTTGTGCAGCAGCTCTTGGCAGCACCGGTACTACAGGAGCGCTGTACAGTAGCAGCCCTGCTCAGCACCGGCACCAGCACCAGCAGCAGTGCTCAGCAGCACCAGAAGCAGTGCTCAGCAGCACCAGCAGCAGTGCTCAGCAGCAGCGGTGACAGATCTGCCGAGCAGCGGCAGCGCTGAGGGCCGCACGCGATGAAGGGGTTTGAGCCAAGCCGCAGTGGCTGCAGCAGTGCGCGGCTCGGCGTTCTGCGGCCAAACACTGACAGCAGTACATACTTGTGAAGTACATGTCTACACATGTACTTCGAAGTACCTGTACTACGAAGTATGTACATGGACATACATACTCCGTCCATTTCAGCCTGTAATGTATCTATGCCTAACCACTTCAAGTATACTTTGAAGTATACATGTATGCACATGCGCTGCTTTTTTAATAGCACTGCCCTTTCGAGGCCAACAGGTGCTGAAGGCCGCGCAGGACAGGGGGGTGCCGAATAACCGGCGACAGGGAAGGGGGCGGGAGGGGGGGGGGAGGGGGGCGGGAGGGGGGCACGTACCTCTGACTGCTCTGAAGGCAGAGGCATCATGGCGATGAGCAGCGTTTGTAACAGCGTCAGGGTCTCCCACACGAGCCACGGCATGAGGACGAATACCCACAGCCAGCTGTCGTGTGGAGCACAGAGGGGGAGAGCAGGGGCAGGCGCTGGTGAGTGCCAAGGGCATGCAAACCGTTGTAGGGGGACAGGTGCAACCTGCATAGTACTACTTCGATGAGCGCTGCATAACTACATGCGTCACCCCGACGTATACCGCGCATACATGTACTGCAATAAACATGTGCTACACACACGTGTGCGTATTTGGCTGCCGTTGAACGAGTTTACGGGGGCATGAGTACAAACACCCACAGCCAGCTGCCATGCGGAGCGCAGAGGGGGGCAGCAGGCACACACACACACACACGGTGGTGAGCGTCCGGGACATGCAAGGCGTCATGGTGGGAAGGATGGTGCCACGTGCGCAACACCTCAATGAGCGCTGCATACATACATACACAAAGTTGAAGTGTGCGGCACGGGATACATTCTGTATGATATACTGTACTAGTAGTATGTAACTTACTGTAGTACGCGCGTGTGTATTTGTGTACCTTTGAAATACCTTCGCGGGCAAGTTTTGGACTACTTTGAGCAGTTCAGCCGCGTCAAGTTGTGTGCACTGCTGTGGTATGTCAGAAGCATAACGAGTGACGAAGCGGCGAACGAAATGACAGCGGAACACATCCTGCAGCCACGTTTGAGCTGAGGACCCTTGGCGAACAGCAGCAACAGATGCCTGACTGACAGGCCCCGCAACGTGTAACCTATTGCTTCAGAAGTGCGCACATTGCGCGCACCTGCATTTTGAAATGAAATGGTTCTTAATTACTTCGCAGTATAACGGTGCTTCTTCTGAAGTATCCATATAGATACTGTACCATTACCATGTGGAATTGAATGGTGTACATATACATATATACACGTATGTGAAGTACACCATATCGTCATGCACAACGGCAACCATTTTTAACTGCCGTCGTCCTGCAGCAACATCTTGGTCACTCTGAGAAAGCAGACAAGCACTGAAGTGGGAATGCACTGAACACGGTTGCGGCACATATCTCTGAGCTATGGCTTTAGCTCTCGTAGGCGCATGTGCTGTATACATGCTTGCAAATAAATTACCCGCAATCTGAAGTGTAAACATCTCAGCTTGGCAACAAGCGCCACCAAAATAACCTGACAGACCATTGCAATGCGCATGCACCGCTGCACCGCATGCTTGCAGCAGCACCACTCCACGTCCATATACCACATGGTATGCACACTTCTGCTGAAATGTAAGGCATCAAGAATATACTTGTAGCACTGTACTTCAAATACTGTAACTGTGCTCAGCACAGCAGCGCACCCAGCAGCAACACCTCAAATATCTGCTTCCACACAAACACTTGCTGGGAATGCACTGACGTACCACGTGCTTGCGGCACAAACGCTGAAACTGGCGTCCTTCCAGGTGTACTTCATGGGTGTGTCTAGCACCGCAGCGGCGCATATAATATACTACTAGTATTAGTATTCCCGAAGTATATCATACCTGGTAGACTGTACTTTGTACGTACTGAAAGTGTGCTCAGCACAGCAACGCACTCACTCAATGGTGTCGTCGAGCCGCAGCACCACAAATATCTGCTGCAGCACAAAGAGGCACCACACCACCAGCCCCAGCACGCGCCCCGCCAGCGGCGACGGGTCCTCCCACAGCTCCTCATCCATCTCCTCCGGCCGCTTAATCTGCAATAAAAACAGCAATCATGACAGGAGTTCATGTGGTCCTGGCACAGAGACAGCACTCAATGGCTCCAACAATTAAGCATATACTTCAAGTACTTCAAGAAATAGTTGTATACTAAAATGGTTCAAGAGAGGTACACATAGGGTCCTCGTCCACCTCCTCCGACCGCTTGATTCTCCCAGAAAGACAGTAGCAATTGTGACACGTGAACATGTGGTTTCTATGCATCCGCCAGGAAAAAGTAGTAGTCGTGACAGGGGTTCATGCGGTGCCCGTTTGATCCGCCCAGAATACAGCAGCGATGGTAACAGCAGCGCATGCGCTTCCTGGCACAAATTACAGGCGCGGAGACGGCACTTCATGTGACTCCCACAGTACGAAAAACAGTTGCGGGTGCCACATGGTGCATAATTAGACAAGACGTGCATGAACTGCGGCGCTTGGTGCGCCAGAGGGGGGCAGAGGCCGGTGCTGATGCGTGTGCCTGCGGCTGCGACGCCCACCTTTCCCCAGGAGACCTGGTACGCATAAAAGTAGAGGCCTATGGCGTCGTATAGCCACAGCGGCACCCACACCACGGCCCAGCTGCACACTCGGCGACGGCAGCAGCAGAGGGATACGCGGCATCAGCAACGGCAGGCGCCAGTGTTGTACGCGGCAAGCTCAGCACCTGCAGGCCAAGTGTGCGTGTTGTGATACAAGCATGCACAGTACCGTACACACCACGGCCCAGCTGCACACGCGGCAACGGCAGCAGCGGTGGGGCACGCACCATCAGCAGAGGAACGTGCCAGTTTTGTACTTCCGAAGTATTGTGCGTAGCGATGGGTCACGGCGCATAACGTATTTTATACGTTACACAAAATACGGCGTATTTCTACGCCCCAAAATGCGATATACGGCGTATTTGCCGTATAAATACGTTCATCTGTATACGTTATACGGCGTATTAACATGCGTGATACGGCGTATAATGCAAAAATTATACGCTGTGACCCATCACTGATTATGCAACGTGGCCGGCGCGGCGCCTGCAGGCAAGTGTGCGTGTTGTGATACAAGCATGCGCGGTACTGTACACGCCACGGCCCAGCTGCATACACGGCAGCAGCGTGCAGCAGTGGGGCACGCGCCATCAGCGGAGGAGACTGCCAGTTTTGTACTACGCAAAGTGGCGCAGCACCTGCGGAGCAAGTGTTGTGATATAAGCATACGCATCACTGTATGCGACTGAAAAGTACATGATGTGCACTGTGTACTTGAAGTACGTGCATAGATGGCGCTATTACATGCCACGGATATATACTTCAAGTACGCAGGTCCTGCCCGGGGAAGTTGCGAGCAGCGTGCGTTATAGACAGATTGTCATTAAACATGTCTATGTATGCACTGTGATTCATTGAAACATGGCAGGTATAGTCACGGACCTGCAGAACAAGTTCATGGACATGCTCAATGGGTCGACAGTGTCCACGGGCTTGGCAGATGAATTCATGAATGATCATGGAGGGCGTACATGAATGACCATGACCAATCACCAGCAGGCGCCAGCGCAGGGTCGGGCTCACCTGACCGTGATCGTTTCATCAATTTTCGCGCACAGCAGGATCGGGAACAGCAGCAGCGCCCCCACGACCAGCACCACAAACAGGACCAGTTTGAGCCGCTCCCGGTTGTGCATGTTCATGAAATTGGTCATGACCTGCGGCCCGCGCGCACACAGTTCATTCACACCGTTCATGAATTTACTCACGTGAATACATGAAACACGGCCCGCCGCACCACTGTGCAACATACTTCAGTAGATGTTTACCACCCCGCAGATGGTGACCTGGCGTACGGTCACTATGCAACAAACTTCAGGAAATTATGTGTCTACCACCCCGCAGCTGGTGACCCAGCGTGCGTTTGACCGCAGGGCGCAGCGCCACCCAGGCAGGCGCTGAAGCTGCTGCCACGTCCGCATAGGCGCAGGCCTTCGCACTGTGCATGTGCAAGACTCCAAAAACAAAAGGTATTTGCAGGTGCAAAAGTGTGTCACCGCATACGCCCCGCCGCCGCGCTACCCCTACTGCTGCTGCTGCTGCTGCTGAGATCTCCCCCTCTTGCGCGCGCTCTAACGATCCTCTGGTGCGCTGCCGCACATGCGGCGTCTGTGCAAGTCCCCTCCCCGGTTTGTAACCCCGGAGACCGACACCCTCCGCCTGCCAGCTTGTGCGCACTCGCTGCAGCACACGCTAAGGCGGCAGGTGCATCCAGTCACCCGCCACACGCTTTTGCAGCATGCAGCCACTTCTGTGGCTCCTCTGCTGTGTCTGTGACTGACTGAGGGGCGGTTTGGCAACCAACTGCCATGGCGCAACCGGGCATGCCCCGTGGAATGGAATGGCATGCTGGCCACGCTCGCCGCGGCCAGGCGCCCCCCCCTGCCATGGCGCAACCGGGCATGCCCCATGGAATGGAATGGCATGCTGTCCACGCTTGCACCGGCCAGGCGCACGCGCAGACGATTATAATTTATGACCCCATGCCGCAAGGCATGGTGCGGTCGCGCATGCCGGGAGTGGCATGCCGTCCACGCTCGCTGCCGGGCAGATGCGCCAATGGAATGGCACATGTAAGGCACACTTCCATACTAGAGGTACAAGTGGATGAGAGCGGCTGCAGCCTACACGCCTGCAGGGGAGTGGCCAACTGCCATTGTGTGCACTTTCCGGGCCTACCACATTTGAGCTGCAGCATCCTGACGCGGTAGCACTTGCGCATGCAGCACAAGCACTGTGGTGCCACAATCAATGTATGTTCCACGTAATCCTAGCACCAGCGTGTCAAGAACTTGCAGACAAAGCCAGGGCAGTGTGGAGACCTCGAGCAGTTCTCTGATTTCACAATTTTTGGTGGTGGCCACTGCTGCCATGTACATTCGCACCCTGATGGCGCAGGACGTGCTCATATACCTAGCCTTGTTTAGCGCACCCGCTCTGAAGTGACAAAGTGTTGATTGACTTGTTGTCGAAAGGCTTTTAACCTGGTCTAATCACAGTTGTCGGCAAGTTTGATGCCCACCAACCGCAGCTTCGCTTGCCTGCCCACCAGAATGCTCCACTTCAAAAAAATTGAAGTACAAAACACGTGGTAGTTCATTGCCTTGTCAATGGGTGCATGTGGGCACGACACACCTACACTTCCACTTAAGCACTGTGCGAGCACATTTTTTTTTGTTCCCAGTGCCATTATCGCAGTGCGGGTGCTTACATCCTCAATCATGTCCAAGGCTCTCACAGCCACCGCAACCCTACAGCTGCACCTCTCCATGAGCACTAACACGGTCGCAGCAAATTCACATGCCACTTAATTCATACATGTACATGATCATGAATGTACATGATTCATGCGTGTACATGATCATGCGGCAGTCACCTTTTCCATGGACACGTTGGCCGGGTCCTCGATCATCATCATCCCCGTCTCCCCCAGCTGGTCATAGAGCTGCCGCCGCTTGGGGTCCAGCAGCACGTCGTACGCCTGCTTCATGTGCTGGAAGCGCGCACGGTGGGCGTCCGTGACCTGCACACACACCGTGCGGCACACCACAGTAATGACAAAAGTAAATTGCAATTCCACTCTACGATGACAAAATAAATTGCAATTCCACTATATTTTGCCTGCTTCATGTGCTGGAAGCGCGCGCGGTGCGCATCCGTGACCTGCACACACCACGACAATCATCACACAAAAAAATGCAGTTCCACTGCCTGCTTCATCTGCTGGAAGCGCGCACAGTGGGCGTCCGTGACCTGCACGCACCACGACGAATATGACAAAAAAATGGAATTGCACTATGTGATGACAAAGTAAATTGCAATACCACTGTATATTTGCCTGCTTCATGTGCTGGGAGCGCGCGCGGAGCGCGTCCGTGACCTGCACAATGCGACGGCACGGCAAAAACCAGGGTGTGTCTGGTAGCCAGCAGCGGCAG
Source organism: Ophiocytium majus (assembly GCA_032358315.1). NCBI lineage: Eukaryota > Xanthophyceae > Mischococcales > Ophiocytiaceae > Ophiocytium > Ophiocytium majus. The sequence goes on from JAULBY010057016.1 coordinate 8,249, forward strand.
CAAGACAATTTTGACAAACATAAATTGCAATTCCACTATATTTTGCCCGCTTCAAGTGCTGGAAGCGCGCGCGGTGCGCATCCGTGACCTGCACAACGCGACGCAACAATCAGAATTGTTTTATGGCCAGCAGGGCCCCTGTGAACAGACCCAGGCAAACACAAGCGGCACACGCCCGTGGGGGGGTGTCGGCAGAGGCAGCGGTGCGTCCGCACGGCGCAGGTCACGGCGCAGGTGGTGCAGCTGCTGGTCGCTGAGGGACTGTCGGCCAGGCACAGAGGTGCTGAAGCAGCCGCAAGTGCTGCGCCAGGCAGCGTGCAGCGTTGGCGCCGGGGTGCACTGGGCGGAGTGACCTAGGTGATCAAACCCACCTCCTGCCCCCTCTGCCGCAGCCTGTCAGGGTGCAGCTCCAGGCATTTGCGGCGGTACGCCCGCTTGATCTCCTCTGAATCCGCCCTCTTTCCGACGCTGACGCCATCGCAGGCGAACCAAGACAGCAGGTGCACGCCAGCAGCAGAGGCAGGCAGCCGCGGGCAGCAGAGGGCCAGAAGTTGGCGACGTGTCAAGGGTTGCGGGTCCGGCAGGCACGCAGTGAGTGCAAGGGGTGGGAGCAGCAGCAGCCTGGTGTGCGGCGCACAGTATCGATGGGGCAGCGCCAGAGCTACCATGCAGCCTCCAGCGCCGGCACCATCGGTTGGCGCGCGGGATGGGATGCCAAATGTTCCCCTCCCTGACACACGGTTGCGCACAGGAGGTGACAGACATGTGGCATACCCGAGCAGCTCATAGTACTCCTCCCTGTCCGGGCCCTGCAGGAAGCCCTTGCAGCACCAGAGAGCTATCCTGCTCGTCATGGCCCGCCCAGCAGCCGAGGCGCCGCTGCCCCGCTGCCCCCTGCAGCGCAGGCAGCCGCAAAAGCGAGGCTGTGTGTCCTGGGTACCCCGCAGCAGCAGCGATCGTCATCTGCTGAGCAGCCTGAGCTCGCCAACCTCCCTTTCTCTCTGCGGGTGACAGGTGGCTTGCAGAAGTCCCCCGCACAAGATCGGAGCAGCACGCCTGCAGCGTGGCGGCGCCTGAGGTCTGTCCAGCAGCGCCCACATAGGCAACCCGGGGGGGGGCGGGCACAGCCAAGCTACACAGCTGGCAGCGGTCGGTGGGGTGACAGCAGGGAGTCTCCACCCTGCCAGTAGCATTCTGTGTGCAGCCAGCGGCACACACACCACCGGTACTTGCAGTTGCTCCGCACCAGTCCATAACCACGTGCGGCAGGCCCCCAGCGCATCGGAGTGAGGATCGCAGCCGCTCGCACGCGGACAGCGCAGTGTTCAGCAGTGGGATCACCGTGGCGGGGCTAGGGGGCGCGCCCATCAATGATTTGTCGGTGACCATGGCTGCCGCACCTGAACACACCAAGGCAGCAGCAACAACAGGAGGGGAGGCCGAGCCGGTGGGGGCGTCCAGCGACCGCAGCGCGGGCCACAGCCCCCAGGGCAGCCCCAGCCCGCCCGCCACCACCAGGGCGGCGGGAGGCGGCTCTGCCGCTGACAATCTGGGTAAGTGCAACTCCCCCCCCCCTGGCAGGCTGTTGTATACCTGAATGGCGGCAGGTGTTCATGTTGCACTTGGTGGAGATAGCACCTGGCGCACCACCTTGCCAACGCCCGTCGCCTTCTGACATGGTACCTGCTGCCTGGGTATGTATGCTTTGCGCAGGCATGAGCGGAGGGGCCGGCGTCGGCGCGGATTCGAGTTTCCAGGTGGGTGATAGCAACTTCAACTTCGGGGATCGCTGGCGGACGTTGGCGTCAGTCGCCGCCCGTCAGGGGGCCGGCACACACCCGCTCCATGTTGGGCCCTGTTCAAGCCTTAGTCTTGTACGCCATGCATAGGAACTCGCTATGAAGGGCGCCCGCCCGCGGCACCTGTCCACTTGCGCGTGTATGTGCCCGTTGCTCACTGCGGAGGTTATACACAGATGCAGACGCCTGCTGTGTTCTGTGGGGGCCTGTGCAGCCTGTTGCTACTGCTACCATGGTCAAATACCATTGTCTTCTGCCTCATCCAGTAGTACTTCACACCGTTAATGGCTCCCAGCCACCGGCTGCTGTCACGTGCATCCACCAAAAACCAAGGCGCGCTCACCCACCAGGCGCCAGCTGCGGCTCTATTCTGACTTGCGCGCCGCCAGGGCACATGCCCCCCTCACCACACATTTCACACACCAACCACACCCGCTCCACCTCACAACCGCCCCCCACGCACACTTCCGCTCCCCGACCACCAGCAGCCCCCATGCCCCCGTCTCTTTTACTTCGTCCACCGATCTGAATATGAATAACTCTCTTGTCCTCAACCCATCTATCCTGCAGGAGTCACAACCCGCGGCACCCACCGTGACGAGCGGCGTCCTCCAACCATCTGAACTACAGGCCCGCACATCAGTTACACAGCATCACAGCAAGTCTTTCACGCATTAAACATCATGTATATACTTGTCGTTTGACCCGTGCCCCCCCCCCTCCCGGTGCATACCACACACAGCCCGCATCCTCCGGCAACCGCGCGGCCCTGCGCACATCTCACCCACCAATCTCCCCCCCTAAAATTTTGATTTTTCAAATTTCTGCCCCCCCAAGCACACCTCCGCTCCCGACCCACCAGCACCCCTTCCACCCTTACCCAACCTCACCACCCCCCCCCCCCCCCC
>JAULBY010057027.1:0-10953 GCA_032358315.1 Ophiocytium majus
AGACCTCCCCTTGTGTACGCAGTATTGAGCATTGCCAGCTCTTTCGCTACTCCAGTCTGATCCCTTTTTCTGGTCATACGCACCGTGTGCAAAGGGCTTTCCGCGCCCTAAGCGGAGTTTAATAAAACTACGTAGTAGTTGTGTACCGCTATTGTGTACCACAAGCCATCAAGCGCCTTCTGTTGGCGCTGACCAATGGGCGCGCACGTGAAGCGCGCAGCCACCAGCCCCCCCCCCTCTCCCCCCTGGGGGGGGGGGGGCAGTAGCAGCAGCCGCACACGCGCTGGAACCGCGCTGCCTGTCGAACAGCCCCCCGCCCCTGGAAAAACGCTTGGCGCAGTCTTTCCAGGGGGGGTCGCAGGGAAAAGCTGGGGGGAAAAACCTGCGCCATGTTTTACTAGTACAGTAGTAACTTTCCGGGGAGGTGGGCGGAAAAGTAAATGTTACTTTCTTTGGCAGTACCAGGGTATACGGAAGACAGTCGCACCCGCCCGTTCACTCACCACGGCCGGCCGGCGCGCGCACGATGCAGATGTCAATGCTGCTGCGCGATGCAGGCACAGTTCCAGCAGCGGGCACTGTGAGGCTGTTCACTGGTGCAAGCGTTGCAGGCCCGCCGCCTGCGACAATACACCGTGCTGGCTTGCCTTCAATGCAAAAACACAGACATGAGCAGAGCAGTCCATTCCAGCTAGGCGTGTAAAACGCAACTTGTGAAGGATTGACTTCACATGAACATCCTGTGAAGCAGTTGTATTATCAGAAAAAACGATATTCCCTTACAAATACTGACTAAAGAAGCCTGGCGTTCCTGACACGTACACGGGGACAGTTCCTGGACAGTTCAACTGCTGCACGCCGACATCATGGTGTAAACCAAGCGAGCAGTAACACCACTCCAAAAAACTGCAGCTGGGTGCTGCGGCACTGAAAGGGCCTGTGGCCCTACTGCCGGCACACACACAACCGCGCCAAAAAAATGTTGCAGCCACCCGGCAGCCCCCCCCCCAAAAAAACAAGGACTCGGCACCTGCGTCCACATGGCCACTGCCGCATCGAGTAAGCACTGCTCAGCAGCGAAGGCAGCCCCAACTGGGCACCAGCTGATGCAGCGCTGTGCCGCTTTCAGCGCACACACCACAGCCGGTCGCTTCACGTGCACAAAAGTAGACGGGGGTGCAGTCGGCAGGCGCCGCCGCTGCCGCCGCCACCGCAGCTGCAGACGGCCGCGCCCACTCGATGATGCGCAGCTGCAACGACCCCACCGCTGCCAACGACAACAGCTGCAGAGGCGTCCGCATGTCCCCCGTGTGGTCGCAGCTCTAGTAGTAGTAGTAGTGCTGCAAGCACGGCCACGGCTGCTTCACCAGCTACGGCGGCACGTGCCGCGCTGCTGCCGCCGCTCGCGTATGCGCCACCCGCCGACCAGCCGCTCTATCACACAAGATCGCCGCAGCTTTCACCGCCGCCGCCGCCACCGCCGCTGCTCCCAAACCCCTCAACACCATCTGCTGTGCACGTAACCACACACGCGCTGCCCTCCACTGTTTCGCGGCAGCGTACCCCACACCACCGCCGCCGCATGCGCACTCACACGCAGTGCCCGCCTCCTCCCGCTGGTGCACGGGCGCATCGCCCACAGCGGCAGCAGCAGCGGCGTCCGTGGCGGCGCTGCGCTTGGCCGCCGCCGCCGCCTCCGAATCCGCATGCTCGCGCGCTCCCGCTAGTGCGCGGGCGCACCGCCCACAACGGCAGCAGCAGCGGCGTCTGTGGCGGCGCCACCGCGCTTCACCCGCCGCTGCCGCCGCCGCCACCTTCGCGTCGGCGTGCTCGCGGGCTCCCGCTAGTGCGCGGGCGCACCACCCACAGCGACAGCAGCAGCGGCGTCCGTGGCGGTGCTGCTGCGCTTCACCGCCGCTGCGGCCCCCGCGGCCTCCGCGTCGGCGTGCTCGCGCGCGCCGCGCATGGTGGCCATGTAGTTGTACGGGTCGTGGTCCGCGAGCAGCGTCTTGCACAGCATCATGCGGTACACCTCGCGGTGGTTGATGCGGCACACGGGGCGCAGCGACGCCACCGCCACCTCCCCCTCGCCGCCGTCCTCACTGTCATCGACGCTGCTGCTGTCACTGCTGGAGCTGCTGCTGCGGCGGCGCGTGACCTCATCGCCGTCGTCGGACACGTCGAACCACCCCTGCATCCACACCACGGTGCCGGGGACACGCAGGTCCTTGCTGCGGGGGATGGAGTCCAGAGCCTTGGCCTAAGTTTTTTTGGGGGGGGAAGTTGGGTGTGGAAGGGGGGTGCGATGGGGGGGGCGGGGGGGGAGGGGGGGCGGTGGTCGTGTGTTGAGGTTGTGAAGAGGGAGCGTGTGTGGCAGCTGGGAATTGGCCACGTGTGACGTGGTTCAGCAGCGCGTACACAGGCGGAGGGGTGCTTTAAGGAGGGTACAGTGTGCGTGTGTGTGATGCGGATGCCTTATGCTGTGTGGGCTGCATGCAGTCTCCGCTGGAGCTGCCGCTGCCGCATGGGTGCACGTGCGCCCATGACGGCATGGCGCCGCGCGCAGTCGCTGGTGCAAGCGCTGAACCTGCTTGACAAGCACTGCAGCTGGCAGGTATTCCAAGCTGGTTTTGTCTGGCAGACAGGGCTTGTCACTCATGACCGTTGTGTGTGATTACGACTTGCAAATACTAGAAATGCGTCAACATATGTGGTGTCTGTGGTTCAAATGCAGCTGTATGCTGTGTGTTACAGCGTGCAGGCGATGTGCACACAGCGGCCGCGGGCAGGACGTCACCACCAAATGCAGCATGTGCCACTCATACAACTCACACTCACCATGGCGGGCGGCAAGCATGCACTTCTATTCAACTCCGCTTAGGGCGCGGAAGGCCCTCTGCACATGGTGTGTGTGTGATCGGAAAAAGCATGATCAGACATGCTGTTGCTGGCGAATAAGCTGGCGATGCTCAGCACCGCGTACTCGAAAGAAACCCTGACATGTTGCCAGAGCGCTACTCTGCATGTACTACTTGAAGTATTGTACTTCTTGAAGTACTTCAGAGGTATCTGTCTGTCTGGCAATGGCCCAATCTTCACTGCCGTGGTGCGTGCTTGTGCGGATTGCGCATGCTGCCATTGGAGGTGTCGTCCCTTGTCTGGTACCCTGCAGACATGCTGTAATGCGTGCTGCAAAAACTGATAGCATACTGCGAAGTGAGTGGTGATACCATGCAGCCGGCCGTGATGCGCACTCCAGCATCTAAAAACCATTTACCCGCTACCTTGTCATGCCACACGGGCGCATGCCAGCAGCTTGCTGATTGTGGGGACCATTGCAAGTTATCAATTTCAGCTACGAAGCTCGAATGACATGGTGGCTCAAGGCACCTGGAGCCAGTGGCACATGCCCTTGCATGCTAACCCGCACAAAACTTCTGAACTTGCACACAGTATCGCTTGGCACACCATGGGGGCTTGCCTGCTCGCATTTGCGGCACACACCACCACCGTCGGAGCCGCCACCAGCACCGGACCACAACGAGAGGCGAGCGGGGCGTCCGAGTGGGCAGGCCGGCCCGCCATAGGATATACCGCCGTCTGGAGTCCCTACCTCACACAGCACCGGGCGTGCGATACACACCCTGTACATACCAAGTGCCTGTGAGCCGTGCAGCCATACACGCCACCAGCACAGCAGTTCGCCCCCGTGTTACCTAGCAAAATCACATACAAATGAATACAGCAGCCGGGCCGAAAAAGAGGGCGGGGCTACACTGGCGTCACACATGAACACGCACCACCTCGGCGTTTGTTTTACTTACACTTACTTCTGAAGTATTGTTTTGCCAAGAATTTAAAAAAATCTGAAATATCTCGCAAGTTCAAAACTTGCATTTTTTCTCTTTCTTATAACTACTACGTAGTATAAGCAAATGATTTTTGGGGGACATTGCACGCACCTCGGCGCTCATGAACGACCCCTCCATTGTCTTTGACAGCTCCGCCCACGACTGTGTTCACTAGTAGTAAACCGCATAAACTCAATACATCAGCCAGGCCCCAAAAAGGGCGGGGGCTACACTGGCGTCACACGCACACACACACCTCGGCGTTCATAACCGTACAGCCATGCACACCACCAGCACAGCAGCCCGCCCTGTGTTCACTAGCAAACCGCATAAACTCAATACAGCAGCCAAGCCCAAAATGGAAGTGGCTAAACTGACGTCACACACGCACCTCGGCGTTCATGAATGACCCCTCCACCGTCTTGGACAGGTCCGCCCATGACTGTGTTCACTGATAGTAAACCACATAAAATCAATATAGCAGCCAGGCCCAGAAAGGCGACACAGCTACCCTGGCATCACACATGCGCACACGCACCTCGGCGTTCATGAACGACCCCTCCACCATCTTGGACAGGTCCGCCCACGACTGCAGCCCGCCGTGCTTCCTGCAGTGCGAGTCGACCCCCTTGTTCATCGAAGACCCCACGGACGACGTGACAAGCAGCATCACGCGGCTGAAAAACGGCCGCGCCGGCGCCTTCGCCGCCGCCACCTGCTCCTTGCCACCACCGTCACTCACAGCCCTAGCTGGGCCGCCGACGCTGCCATCGCCGTCCCCACCGCTGGAGCCGCTGGCGGTGCTGGTGGTGGGCGCAGCAGCGGCGGCGGCGGCGGCGGGGGCGGCGGGGGCACCGTCCTTTCGCGCGTAACGCCACAGGCAGCAGCGGTGCACGTTCTCCGCGCGCAGCTCCGCCGCGCAGCCGAGGATTGAGCGCAGGCGCGCGCCCTCCGCGAGGCACGCGCGCGGCACACAGTCAAAGTTGTTGACAAAGTTCCACATGCTCGCGCGCACCGCGGGTACCACGGAGGACCGCTGCTGCTGCTGAGCACCCACGATGGTGTCGCCATCCTTCTCGGGCGCAGCAGCGGCGGCGGCGGCGGCGTTGTCGGCGGTGGCGTCGGCCTGCTCTTCCGCGTACACGGGCGGGGATCCGTACGTGTACGTCCGCATGGTGTCAATTACTTCGTCGCTGAAGCCCTCAAGCACCTGCGCGGGGTCGTCTGCCACGGCGCCCGCCACGCTGCAGTGCGAGTGGCGCGACGGCTGCTGAGCACCGCCGTTGCCGCTGCTGACGCGGCTCGGCTCCTCGGCGGCCGGCGCTTCGCCGCCGCTGCCCCCTGCGCCCTTGTCCCGCAGCATGGTGCGCAGCCACACGGAGAGCAGGGCGGCGACGCCCCCGCCCAGGCTGTGCCCCGTAAGCACGAGGGTGTAACCGGGGTTGGCGGCAAGCAGCGCGGCCAGATTTTTGTGAACCGTGTCCCACAGGGGGCGCACGCACTCCGCCATGCCCTTGTGCGCATGGCCGTCACAGAAGGGCACAATGTTGGCGCGCGCGTCCGCGAGAATGTCGGTGGGAGAGTGCGTGCCGCAGATGGCGAGGACGACCGTGTGCGCGCCGCGGTCGACCGCCAGCATGAAGGCACGCTGGATGATGTTGGTGGCGCCGCTCACACGCACCAGCTCCAGGGGGCGGAGGCCCGCCGCCACCGCCGACGCGTACCTGCCGCTGGAGGCCTCCACGTCCTCGCCCGAGTACCTCTTGAGAGACTTATACAGGTCCGAGTAGACGATCTCGAGTGGGTCCTTGTCGGGCTTCAGGGCAGCAGCAGAGGCGGTGGGCTCGGCGGCAGCAGCTGCGACGGCAGCGCCCGGGGGCGCGTCACCTGCTGCGGGTGTGCTGTCGGCAGCAGCTGCTGCTGCCAGGGCGGCCTCGACGCCGTCGAAGTGCAGCAGGTTCTCGGAAACTGCAGCAGCAGCGGCGGCGGCGGCGGCGACACCATGGGCGCAAGTGGAAGGCAGTAGCGGCGCGGCTTTAGGCTCGTGCGCGCGGGCAGTCTTGACCCTCGCAGCAGCAACAGCAAGCAGCCGCAGCCTGGCCTCTTCAACTTCCAAAACGGCACTAACCACCGGCTACAGGGTCAAGTTATTTCCGCACGCACCGCGGTAGGCAGAGTTGGCGAGGGTGGCGTAGTGAAGTCCCTCATGCAGCACCTCGGTCAGCGGCGGGCCGGCCGCTTCCGGGCTCGGCAGCTCCAGCTCCGCGTGCGCGCCCTCCCCTCTCTTCGCGTGGTGCCTGGCCCTCTTCTGGTGCAGCGTAGCCAGGGCAGCCAGAGCGACAAGGCTGGCGGTAGACATGGCACCCCCGTCCTTACCATTGCTGCTGCTGGTGCTGCTGCTGGTGCTGCCGCTGGTGCTGTCGGCGCCAGGTGCAGCCTTGCTGCTGCTCTTATCCTGGTGGTGCTGGTGCCAGTGGTGGCCCCAGTCATGGACGTGCTGCCACACCTGCAGCACCTCTTGCCCTAGGTGGTGCCGCACCTTAGCTGGCTTCGGGTCAGAGGACGACGTCGACGACTTGCGAAAGTACGACGACATGACACACCTGCTACTGCCACCCGAGGAACGTGGCGGTGTGCCGCCGCAAGCCAACACTCGCGCGGCTGTTGCTGAATCTGCAGACACGCTTGAACAACCCTGTGGTGACGACGTGGTCCGAAAGCCACTGCAAGGGGCCTGAGGGGCAGGATGCGACGTGTGAGGCGGCAACTGAACGGCAGGAGGTGGCGATACACAGTAGCAGTGCAGTGCACGCGGGTGTGTGCTACCTGCACTTGTCACCGTATGCAGGTGCGCAGGGGTAGCAGCAGAGTTCGTCCTATTGCCTTGAATCGCGCGGTAAACGTTACGTTTGTAACGTTGGCCGCATCCCCCAGCTCACAGTCGCCGGAAGGCGTAGCGACAGTGGCGCCGGCACGGGTGTCACCCGAGCGATCGCGATTGCAAAGCAATAGCATTGACCACGCTATACGTGGAGTCCCTACCTCACACGTGTGCACGGGGTTCACACGTTGTCAAACCGCACACTCGCATAGCGCAGGCTGGCAGAATGCTTTTGTTGAGCCAGCTACCACCACCACCAGGCTCCTCCCTGTTGCCATACCCATTCCAGCACCAGGTGTGTCTCTCCTGCTGCCTTGCTGCTGCTGCTGCTGCTGCTGCTGTGCACTCCGAGTAGCCTGAGTGATGTGCGAACATGGAGTCCACACACCATCGTGTTACAGTTCCACCAGCGTCACTGATGATGCACACGGTGGGAGGGCCCTGGGGAGGAGCGTGACAAGAGGGAGCACCTGCCAGCCTTGAGGAGCACATGGCTGCGGCAACGCACTTGATGATGTTGCTGAGACAGGTCACTACTAGTATACATGTATATACATATGTAGTACTAACTGAGTTTAATAAGAGTACTAACTGGGGCTGTAATCAGTTAGAGTAGTGCTCTGGCAACATGCCAGGCTTCCCACAGCACTGAGCTTTCCCAGTTTGTTTTTCGCTACCTGTCTGATTTCCTGGTCACACGCACCGTGTGCAAAGGGCTTTCCGCGCCCTAAGCGGAGTTTAATAAGAGTACTTCTACTGTAAGTATGTTTTTATATAAAAAAGGCGGTATACGCTTCTGCCGGGCAGCTGCGTGTGACCGCATGTAACCCTTACAAAAATTATAGGTCAAGTTATAACAATCATAATGAAAATTAAAAAACCAAATAATAAGGATAATTACAGTAATAATAAAAACGAGAATTTTTTCAAACATAAACTAACAAATAATAACTAAATAATTAGGGAAATATAACTATACCATATACAAAATACGTCGAGGTACCAGGTGTGATATGATGGTACCGGTGCTACATGAAAGCCCTACAAGCTCCGGGGCACACACACACCTGCCGAGGACCACAATTTTTGCCGATGCGGAGCGGAAGAGGACGATGATGAGCGCCAGCAGCACCCCGCAATAGATGCCGTACATGGCTCCTCTGGTCTTAGCAGCCTTTAGTTTTTCTTCACTACGTGAAAAATGTAATGAATCCTGGGGAAGCACGCACCTTCCGAGGACCACAATTTTTGCCGATGCGGAGCGGAAAAGCACGATGATGAGCGCCAGCAGCACCCCGCAGTAGATGCCGTACATGGCTCCAAAGCACAGGCACACCACAAAGGTGGCCGTCCAAACCGCCCAGTCCGCCTTGCTGACCTTGTAGTACTGGAGACCCTTGGTGAACTCCAGCATGGGACCTGCGCAAGTTCAAGATGCCACATACTTCAACATTGAGCTCTGTACTTCAATTTTGAAGTAGAGATAGTAATGGAGCCCCTTGGTGGACTCCAGCATAAGGCCTGCACAGAGCGCACGCCGACAGAGGGAGTGCGTGGGCAACTACTGTATGTCATGCAAATGGCCACATAGTTCAACATTGAGAGCTTTCCACTGGCCACACAGTCCAGCACTGAGATCTCTACTTCAGTTTCAAAGTAGCAGTAGTACTGGAGCCCCTTGGAGAACTCCAGCATGGGGCCTGCACAAGTTCAAGATGCCAAATAGTTCAACATTGAGCTCTGCACTTCAATTGTGAAATAGAGATAGTAATGGAGCCCCTTGGTGAGCTGCAGCATGGGGCCTGCCACAGAGTGTGCGGAATTACTTCATATTCAAGCGGCCATGTGGTCCAAGGTTGGAGCTCTCTACTTCAATTTTGAGAAGTACCAGTAGGTAGCAGAAGTACTGGAGCCCTGGGGGAACTCCAGCATGGGGCGTGCGTGCACCACACAAAGACTTGAAGTTTCACTTGAAGTTCAGGAGCAGTACAAGCTCATGTGCAGAAGTTGGCAAAGTTGTAGGGGCGGTAAAACTCAGATTTGGAAACTTGCCATCACAAGCGGTTCATAAAGACTGTACCTGCCGGTACTGTAGTTTTATTTGCTTGCACTCGTGGGCGTGCGGCAGCTTATCTCACGCATGCCAGCACGCTCGTGGCCGTGGCACATGCCTGGCAGTGTACGCGTACGAACACACAAATGGTTCTGAACAAACAAGGAGAAAAACTGCTGCTAGCGGGCAAACTCGAGCCTGTACTGTAGTATACGTATGAGGTACATGTGTACATGAATTACCTAACACTACGTAGTACTTCTTAAGCGTAAGGTAGTACTACGTAGTACTACAGTAGTAGAAGGTATAGTTTACTACTAGTAGTAGTCATGTACTTCAAGTACTAGTGCTTCAAAGTAGTCTGTCCACATTGCTCTGGCGCACCTGCCTATGCAGGTATAGTGCACATAAATACTACTACTAGTGGTACTACGTAGTACTAGTAGTACTACTGCACTGTAGTATGTATGTACTTCAAGTATGTACTTCAAATACGCCGATGCTGCTCTGATGGGGCAGCCCGCACTGTCGCGCTCACCAATGGCGTTAATGACCACCGCTGCCAGGATCGTCTTGGGCAGGTAGTACAGCTGCGACGCACCACATGCAGCGCAACACGCACACGCATACACACACACAGGGGCAACAGGTAAGACCGGGCTGCCAAGAATGGGTACCGAATCATAGATAACACATGTGCTTTTGCACATGCAACATCATTTTTTTTCAAACACTTCACATAACAGTATTACAGGTACGTGGCAGGCCCACGCTGTTGGGGAGGTACGATGTGGGTCGCGATGTCGGCCTGGCTGCTATGAGGTGCGCTGCGAGCAAAGTACAGGACTTATGCCTTGACGTTTGTCAAGTAACCTGAAAGGCTGCTAAGCCCAGGTACTGCCGTGGCTGGGGCAAAATGCCAGGCCGAAGACTGTGGGGTGATTTGTCCACCTGGTAAAAAGCACCAGACCGCCCCCACACCTAAACGCGCCGGTGAGTGTCAAAACCCACACACAGCAAGTGACGAGTGCTGCCCGCGGGTTATGTCGCGTGTGCAGAACCTGCTCATTCTTCGGCGTGATGTCACCAGGCCGCATTACATCCAAGTTTCGGGGGGCGGGGCTAAAAAAGGGCACAGGGTCTTATACATACCAATACCTACGGCACACACGATGCCTCCACCGAGCTCACCTCTTGGGTGACGAGCGCCACTGCCAGCAGCAAGGGGGTCAGCTACTAATATGGCGCATTCACGAGTTTAACATGCAGGTTCCCAATGGTATACGCACTGTGTCCACTGCGCGCACCTCGTGGGTGGTGATGGGTCAGGGCGTGTAACATATTTTACACCTTGTACAAAATACGGCGTATTTCTACACCGAAAAAGCGATACACACCGTATTGCCGCATAAATGCGTTCATCTGCATACGTTATACGGTGCGTTTACATACGTTATACGGCGTATAAAGCGAAAATTATACGCTGTGACCCATCACTACTCGTGGGTGTTGAGCGTCACCACGAGCAGCATCAGCACCAGCGCCAGCACGTTGTGCAGTGCACACGGCGTATCTATAAATACTACCAGTATACAAGCATGAGTTTGAAAGTGCATTTGCCGATTGGCACATGCACAACGCGCTGCGTCCACTATCTTACCTCCTGAGTTATGAGCGTCACCGCCAGCAGCATGAGTGCCAGCGCAATCACGTTGTGCAGTGCCTACGGTGTATAAATACAAGCATGATTTCGGAAGTGCAGTTGCCCATTGGTACACACGCCACCCCCACTGCGCTCACCTCTTGGGTGATGAGCGTCACCGCCAGCAGCATCAGCGCCAGCGCCACCACGTTGTGCAGTGTATATGGCTTACTTCGAAGTACCGGTATATGATACTGATGCATATAAATACAAGCATGGGTGTGCAAGTGCAGAAGTGCAGTTGCCCATTGGTATACTTCGAATTACACATTGCATCCACTGCGCTCACCTCCTGAGTTATGAGCGTCACCGCCAGCAGCATGAGCGCCAGCGCCACCACGTTGTGCAGCACGGTGCGCGCGCCCAGCTGGTGCACGACGGCCGTCCTTGAGAAGGAGGCGCTGCAGATGAAGGCGCCGCACATGGACGAAACGGCGTTGGCGGCGCCCACTGCCAGCAGCTCCTG
>JAULBY010057038.1:0-10953 GCA_032358315.1 Ophiocytium majus
GGGGGGGGGGCGAGAGGGGGGAGAGAGGCGGGACAAGACCCATGGTGTTCAGAACTTCAAGGTACTTGGTAGATGCTATGAGTGGTGCCCATGCGACTTGCTTCGAAAGGGAAACGCCTGCGTGAAGCGCGTGCACCTAGCGGAATGCATCGGCGATTGCCGCCGCCGCCACGCCGCCAACGCAGCCGACAGTCGCCGCGCCCAGCACCTAAACCTGTGCAATATTGATAAGTGTGTATTGCCCACAATACACGCCATCCGCAGGTGCGCAACGGCTGGGGGGGGGGGGTCTACTTCTATGTAACCCGCCTTAGCAAACACATTGCACACGACAATGGCTGTTATAACACGGAGGAAGGAAACCTGTCTCATCCACCGTACCCATCTCATTCCACGGGTGGCCTTTGTCCAGTGTGGGTATCATAATACTCGAGTAGTACTTTACGGGTTGGCTTGTCTTCACGGATTCCTGCGGTGGTATGAGTAGCGTCGCCGCACTATCGCCTGGTGCCTTGTTGACGCGGACGTTGCACGCATTTCGATTTTCGCACAACAACGCGCTCAGCCAAACCAACCATTTTTTGTGCTATTTACTTAGTAATTCCCCTCTTGTGCCTCATATAGACCAGACTACAACATCAGATGAGACAGACACTTCAAGCTGCCATCCACATGTCACGTTTGCGATTCTTGTTCGGCTTCAAAGACCCACACAACAAACCTCTACATGGTACATGGGTGAAATAAGTATGCGCGCACCTCCCGCCAGGGGCGGGCTCAGGCACAGACTTCACCTGCAACACTTGACAGTTTTATTGCTCCGCTCATGCAGTCCAGACCAACACAGTCACACCAAGCAGCTGGACTTGTGCCACATGCTACGTCTGATGTTTTGTGCACACTTGTAGTACCATGTTGCACAAAATCGGATGGGTCTTTCCCTGTTCCATCTCACATGCCACGCCTGATGTATTTCACCATACTTTAAGTATAAGCACTTCTAGTACCATGTTTGCACGCACCTCTTCCCACCAGGGCGCGCTGAGGCACGGCGCTATGGACCCCACCGCCAGCGCCGCAACGTCATTATCCTCTGGGTTTATAATTTTTGCTGCGGGGGGGGGAGGGGCGCGGCAGTGGCGGCACAGAGGCGACAGGTTTGTTACCATATATACATGTGTATGTATATATATACATAACGTAATTACGCTGCGATTTACAGCATAATTCTTTCTGAAGCGGGCCGTAAAGAGGGTAATGAGCCGAACAGCAACATGCACACATTCACAGCTCTAGGGTGTCCACTGGCAGGGGGGAGGGTGGGAGGCGGCTGCGCAGCAGGCACACCGCACGCAGCATGTCCGCTGCTGGCAGCCGGTGCGGGTGACGCCGCCAGGGAGGCGGGTATCGATGGCACGGCGGGTTGTGGCTCGAGCACGGGTGACGGCAGTGCTGCTAGGGGGAGGGTGAGTCTCAGAGGCGGCTGCGCCGGCACACAGCACGCAGCATGTCCGCTCCTGGTGCATCACGTGCGGGTGGCGCCGCCAGGGTGGCGGGTGTCGATGGCACGGCGGGTGGTGGCTCGAGCGCGGGTGACGGCAGTGCTGGGGGGGCACTGGTGGTGGTGGCGGCTTGCGCCTACCACAGGCTGGCACCGAGAGCGCAACCGAGCAGCAGGTCCGGAAGCTGCGAGCCACCAAGGAGTTGGGCAAGCTACCCTGGACTAAGTTCTTCGCCATCGACGACTCTGAGGGTGTCAACGTGTACCTGACGTGTGAGCTTTGCCACAAGCACTTTGGTGCCAGCAACCCCCCACACACGGCAAAGGAGCACATCACCATCGGTGCCGACGGCGTTCCGAGCTGCAAGGGGGGTGGAGGGGACGGAGAGGAGTGCGGCGGCAAAGCTCGCAGGGTGTTTTACACGTCAGCAGGGCAGTGCACCGCGGCTAAGCAGGACCTGCCCCATTTCTTCTTCACCAACAGCATTACGGTTTTAAGTTACGTTACGCATTGTTACGATTTCGATTACGGAGTAATTTGCAAAAAAATTACGACTCCGGCAACCCTACTTGTTTGATTACGAAATCCACTTGAAACTGGTGAGTGATAGCCTTCACTTGGAACTTCAACTCCATTTCAAAACTGGAAGGGGGGTGGGGGGGGGCAAACGGACACTAGACGGTATACATATGCGACGTCTGACGAATGTGTCCAATTGTGATTGTAAATGCACCATAATTGTACACGGTATTTTACTGTGTGTGGTGTAACGTACCATCTGCCAGGCCTGACAGAGACTCAGTCACGCTACACCGATAACCACATCACTTCTTTATTTACTTCTAGTGTGTCATACTACAGCTGACCTGCTCTGGCAGGTCGAGATCTAGCCTGGTGGGCAGTCACTGGCAGCCCTGCCTGCTAGCATGCTTGTGGCAGTTTGTGGTGCTGTCCGTGCAAAGCTATGAGCATTGCTTCATGCTGGCTTGCATGGCCTGGGTTCCTCACACCCACAAGTGCAAATGAATGAACTACAGTCTTTAAAGAAATTCATCTTGGGCGCCGACAGCCATGTGCACATGGCGTGTGCGTGACTGGAAAAAGCGTGACCAAACGTTCTATCCCCTAACTAGTACCAGTACCTGTTGCTGCAGCATGAATAAAGGCCCACAGATATGAGTGCGGCTGCTACGATAAATACATAATTAGTGCTCAATGTGACTCTACAAGGCCACCCGTGCACGTCATGCCCCAGTTATGCTATTGTTATTCATACACGAACTTTTTATCAATACCAGTTACAGCAAAAATTTAGGTTAGCACCTTGTCTTGGCAGCTCACATCTGCAATTTGCGCCGATGGGCGTTTGGCCATCTACACACTTCTTCTCTGTTGGGGGGAGGGCGTAATGCACACATGCTTTGGCGCTCAGTCTCCAGTGTGCACGTATTCTTTTCAGTTGTTGGGGTGCAGTCTTTTCTCACAAGAAAATACTGAGGGGGCCTTTAGAAGGCTCAATTATAGACCCGTTGTTATTGTGGCATGCAAAAGGTGTCATACATGCAGTAGGATATTTTTTTACGAATGCATTGGATACACACAGGTGTGGTCGTAGCGGGACTTGTGATGGCATGCAACAGTGACCTAAATGTTATGCGACTGTTTTGGTGGTGGTACGCAAGCCGGTACAGCTGCGTGTCGCAACATGCCACGAGCCTCTGCTGCCCGGCCCAGCAGCAAGCTCGCCTGGCGTCAGAAACTTACCAGAAGTACACAGATGAGCAGGGGGGAATGCGCATTGTGCTGTAGCGCTGGTGTTGACACTATTGTGGGGCATCCAAGCAGCGGCTTCAGCATGTATGTGCATTCTAAAAAGCCGCCTTCGAGTGCTAGCTGACCAAAAAGAAATCATTTGTCAGTGGCACTATCAGTTATGCCAATACCTGCTTATTGACCTCAGTTACACCTTCACCTATGGCAGCACCCGCGATGGTGTCTGGCTTAAACGGCACTATCATTTGCAAACCAGCATTACTGTATGTATCCCCATGTCACTTTCCACTGACAATGTGGCAGTCATGACCGCAGCTGCAACAGAGGCTACCATGCGCACACACGCACATCTCCCAGCACCCTTGCACTGCGCCCCCCCCACAGCACTCACATCACCAACTAGCCCGGCAGCGCACACCGAACCAACCGCAGCGCCACCAACTCCCGCGCCCATTCAACCGCTGCCCCTGCCCCGCCCCCCACCCGTCTCCCACTCTCTCCTTAAAAAAAAAAAAACGCAGGTGAACATCAGCTCAGCGATGCGCTGCGCGGTGCTGGCGGATGTGGACGCGGGGCGCGTGAGCGCGGACGTCTTCGACGAGGCCCTGCGCGAAATCGCCAAGGTTCTCGAAACCGACTCCTTCGTCCACTTCTACTCCTCCCCGCACTTTGCCGAGCTTCTCGCGCTGCGCCTCTCGCGCCCCGCCCCCCCCCCGCGCGCGCGCACGTGCGGCCTCCTACGCTACTCCCAGCTCGCCCCTGCTTCCTCCGCCACCTCCTCCTTCCGCGGCATCGCGGGCTTCAGCGTGGGAGGCACATCCGCCCTCGACGCCCTCTCCTCCCGCCAGACCAGCTCTGCCAGCATCATGCCCGGTGGCGACGCCGACAGCGATGCGCCCGCGGGGCCGCCGCCGGCGCTGGACGCTGTGGACGCGGCGCTGGCGGCCGCGGGGGAGAGCGGGGAGCTGGGCGCGGAGCTGGATGGGGAGGGGGACGGCGGCGGCGGCGCGTGGCTGGCGCGCTTTGCTGCTGCCGCGGAGGGCCTTCCCTGCTGCATTGTCGTCGCTGACATGTGAGTGCGGCAGGGGGGAGGGGAGGGGAGGGATTGGGGAGCTGCGGCGTACCTGTGACTGCATGCGTAGTGCGATGGCACTACTAGTGCTGTAGTACTGGTAGTAGTGCTGTTTATTTGCACTTGTAGCATGCAAGAGGCAATGCCATGCATGCCAGCGAACTCGTGGCGATGGCACATGCCCGGCAGCGTATACACGAACTCACAAGTCTGTGCAACCAAGAGCAAGAAGTGCTTGTAGCACCAGAGCGGTTGTGCACAGGGTGTTATGGTACAGTTAGGGGCCATAGTGAGCCATGCCGCGCTGCGTCTGTTGGTGGTTGCTGTGTGATTGTAGGTGTGCCACGGCAGACCATGCGTTTTTGCTCCAGCAGGCTGCGCACCCACACCTCTGGCAGCGCAGCCTCGTCAGTTGCGGCAGCAGTAGCAGCTGCGAAGTGCTGGTGCGTGCCCGGCTGTGAGTGCGTGGCTAGTATCATGTACCTGTGCATTGTGCTCCATGGATGGTGACTCACACGCTGCTGCTGCTGCTGCTGCTGCTGCTGCTGCTGCTGCTGCTGCTGCTGAGCACTGCTGCCTCACAGGACTCAGCCGGGGGCGCCCATTGTGTGCGTCAATAGGGAGTTCTGCAGGGTGACGGGGTACTCCAAGTCCGAGGCAGTGGGCCGCAACTGCCGCTTCATGCAGGTGCGCGCAGCAGGACCGCAGGACTTGAAGTTGAAGTTGAACTGTGGTATCATTTTGCTAGGGGTGTAGGCGGCAGTAGTAGGCCCAGCTACACAGGAGCAGTGCCCCGGCACAACGTTGGGAGCACACATGCGTCTGTCAACAGCACAGGCGCAGCCGCAGCCGCAGCGGTGTCAGCCTGCCACATGCGCTACCATGCCAGCCGCAGCACTAGCGGCACTGCCCTGGCCGCTGACGGCAAAGTGTTTGCCAGCAAGGCAGCACCACAGCACCAGCCACCCTCACCCACATTTGCAAGCTCAGCAATGCCTGCTGGGCTGATGGGTGTGTCCTCCCCCCCCCTCCAGGGCCCAGAGACGGAGCCGGCCGCTGTGGAGCACATCCGCAAGACGCTGTCCCAGGCGCAGCACTGCCACGTCAAGCTCACCAACTACCGCAAGAACGGCGAACAGTTCCAGAACCTGTTGAGCATGAAGCCCATCTGTGACGCGAGCGGCACCTACCGCTACGTGGTCGGCGTGCAGTTTGAGGTGGAAAGCGACGGCGCCCCCCCCAGCGGCGGCAGCGGCGGCGGCGCCAGGCCCCTGCAGCGACGCGTCAACCAGCTGGCGCGGCTCCTGCACCTGCTGCCGGGGCGCCGCAAGGGCACGGGCAGCGGCAGCGGCAGCGACTCAGAGGCTGAAGTGGACCTCCTGGAGCTAGCGGTGGGGCCCGCCGGCTCGCTTCCCAGCGGCAGCGGCAGCAGCCCGGCAGCGGTTTCACGGGTGGCGGAGGCGGTGACCGCAGGGGAGGCGGCGGCGGTGGTCGCGCAGGCCGCCGCGGAGGCGATTGACCAGGCGCTGGCGTCTGCGAGCTGCAGTGGCGCCTTCAGCAGCGCGCTGGAGGGCGGGAGCGACGGCGGGGAGTGGCTGCGGCGGTTCTGCGCGGCGGCGGAGACGTTTCCCGCGTGCATCGTCGTCGCGGATGTGACGCAGCCGGGCATGCCCATGGTACGCCGCGTCAAGTGCAGCACCATGTGACTGCCACGTGTGCATGGCCAGCAGCGCAGCTTGCCCGCATTCGGTGCAAGGGGCCCCACCGGCGCGCGTATCATTTGCAGGGGGGGGGGGTCTTATACTCCACTCTTCTATTCTAAATACTTCGAAGTGAATGTATATATAGTACCTTATATACACATACACCCCACCTTGAAACGGCAGCATGCTCGCCGCCAGAGCCCCCGCGCGCCCACAACCACGCCGGCCGCGCCCAAGTCATGTAGCCCCCCCCTTTATTGGTCGCAATTGGGAGGCGCCCTCACAAACTACATGCCTTGCTGCGACTGCCACGTGCCTGCTCTGCTGGCAAACCTAATTCCAGGTGTTTGTCAACGGCGAGTTCTGCCGCGTCACGGGCTACTCCAAGTCGGAGACCGTGGGGCGGAACTGCCGCTTCCTGCAGGTGACTCTCCAACGTCAACCTCAACCCTGCTGGCTGTGCGCCTGCCTGTGCGTGCCTCGTGTGGGATGTTGCCATTAGTTTGTCGGGAGTTCTGCAGCCAACACGGACGCGCCCTGCGTTTAGCTGCAATTGCACAGCTAGGGTGGGTGGCTGACGCCCTTTCGACGCCAGGGCGTGGCGCCGCACAGGTGCTTGTGTGCGCGTTTTCAGCTGGTATGTGCTGGTCTGCACAGCAGCCAGTGCGCCGCCACTTCAGCAGCCCCAGGGAGCGTGTGCAGCAGCCTGCATTCCTCCCCTTCCCTTCTGTGCATGTGCGCCACAAGGGAGCGTGCGCCACAGCCGCACCATGTCTGCCTGTGCATGCGCACCTCACAAAGTAAATGGTGTGGGGGCGGCACCTCCATGTCTCGCTGAAAATGGCGTTTGCAGGGGCCGGACACGGAGCCCGCGGCCGTCGCCTACATCCGCAACACGCTGTCCCAGGCGCAGGACTGCCACGTCAAGCTCACCAACTACCGCAAGAACGGCCAGAAGTTCAGCAACCTGCTGAGCATGAAGCCGGTGTTTGGTGAGCTTGCGCCGGCGTGGTGTGCCCTGGTGTGCCCTGGCGTGTGGCCACCCTCAACGGAACACTGCACTGCTGCTACTGAGTGCGGTGTGCGGGGAAGGAGGAAGTGGTCTTGGAAGCACGCACACAAATGGTCGTATCTCGGGCTCATGTGGGAGTTAGAGGCTGAGGTTATAACATGGCGCAGTGCTGGGCCTGCGCTACCACTTTGTTAGGAGTGCATCAGTCACAGTTTTTGCTCGCTGTCGCCATCAAATGCTAAACCCAGACAGCAGCATATTTATGGGACTAATGGTACGTAGTATACTGTGTATATTTTTGTCTTGGTATCTGCGGCACCGCGTCCACACACAAGCCATTCGTGCATGCGTAGGGATGGATGTCAGTGGTTAATGCACACACCACATGGTTCCTGTCTCCAGCTGCCACTGCTGCCCCAGGTGCGCGCTACGGAAACACTGCTAGCGCCTCCGCATGTTACATGCCGAGACTTCATACTCCGAAGTGTACTACTAGTACTGTAGGTTACTACTACGAAAGTACTTGAAGTAATTTGTTTGCACTTGTGGGCGTGCAAGAGCCCATGCCATGGCACGCCAGCACGCTCGTGGCAGCTGTACATGCCCAGCAGCGTATACACACAGGAACTCACAACTACTCCAAGTGTACACTACCAGTAGTACGAAGCCACATGCCTTCACCTTTCCGCCCGCCTCCAACGCCTGGTCCCCCCAGACTCGAGAGGCGTCTATCGCTACGTCATCGGCGTGCAGTTTGAGGTCGACACCGACGGCAACGCCGCCGCCGCCGCCGACAACGCCACCACCCCCGCCGCCGCCAGCGGCTTCCTCCGCAAGCGCGTCTCCCAGCTGTCTTCCCTCCTGAGCCTGCTCCCGGGCCGCCGCACCGCTCTCTACCAAGCCATGCGCAGCAAGCCGTCGGCCACGCAGCCGCCCGACCGCCCCGACCTGCTGTCACTAGCGACGGGCCCCGCTGCGGCCGTGCACACCCCCGCCAGCCCTGTCTCGGAGGAGGGCGATGGGATGGTGGGGGGGGAAGAGGCAGCGCTGGAGGTGGCACTGGTGCAGGCCGCCGCGCACAAAATTTTCAGCGCCCAGGGCTGTGCGGATGCGGAGGAGTGGCTGCGCCGGTTTTCGGCGGCGGCGGATGCTTTTCCGGCGTGCATGGTGGTTGCGGACGCGACGCGCGCGGGGCTGCCGCTCGTGTTTGCCAATGCTGAGTTTTGCAGGGTGACGTGGTACACGCAGGCGGAGGTGCTTGGGCGGAACTGCCGCTTCCTGCAGGTGAGCTGTGCTTTTTGACTGTCATCCTACAAGTTTGTCTCTTCGAGTAGGCAGTGTGTGGTATCGGGTTTGGCAATAGGGTCGAAATTACGTGTTGCTACTGATTAGGGTGAGATTTTGTCAGGTTTGCAGTTGCACGAACAGACAACCAAGATCAGGTGCACCATAACAAGAGACCTCTGTACTTCAAATTGAGTTTGTGTTTGCTGCGAGGCGCCATGGGCATCCGGGCTCAGCAGCAGCGACCGCGTGACACCGCCGCACCACAGTTTGCCGCCAGCATTGGGGCGGGAGGAGTTTGTCTTGCGGCTGTCACGCGTTCTGTGTGCATGCTGCCATGGCGCTGCGCCTTGTTGCGTGCACTGAACGAATGGGCGTTTCATGTCAATGTGTGCGAGTGTGCAGCGCAGCAACTCACGCGCGCCTGCCGCCGCTGCAAACTGTATGACCGCCGCACTACTGACCACACGTCACACACTCCCGTGTGTGTGATTGGGAGCACTAGCCGCCCTTCTATACAGTCTCCCCCCGCCCTCTCTCACCACAACACCCACGCCCCCGCCACCCCCCCCCTCCCCCTGCTCATGCACCCCCCCTCCTCCCGCACTACCGCACGTGCACCCGCCGCGCGACAGGGCCCTGAGACAGAGCCAGAGGCGGTGGCGCTCATCCATGAGCGTCTCGCCAACGCGCAGGACTGCCACGTGTGCTTCACAAACTATCGCCGCGGCGGTGTCCCCTTCCGCAACCTCCTTTCCCTCAAGCCCGTGTTTGACGCGTCCGGCGCCTACAGATTTGTCGTCGGCATCCCCTTTGAGGCGATCGACGGCGCCCCCGGCACGCGCCGCAGAGTCGCCCAACTCGACCGCCTACTCTCCCTCATCCCCGACCATCTGAGGGCCGCAGCCCCTCCGGGCGGCAGCAGCCCGCGATCCGCCTCGGCCGCAGGCACCCCCTCCCCGCGCGACAACACCCCCGTGACGCCCATCAACAGCGCCGCACGCGGCAGCCGCGCGGCCTCCGGCGCTCGCCCCGCCACCGGCACCTCCTCCTTCTTTGGTCCCGCTCCCAAGACATTTAACCTCCTGGGCCGCCGCATGCGCTCCGCCGCCGCCACCATCTCCACGCCCAGCCGCACCCGAGGCACGCCTGCGCCCGCCTCCCCCGCGGCCTCCGTCACCAGCGTAAACGGCGGCGGCGGTGGCCGGGGCGGCAGTGGGCCCAGCATGGACGCGGCGATTGCGAGCGCCGCGAAGCAGTGGCGCGCGCGACGTGCGAGCGACCCTGAGGAGTGGCTGGGGCGGTTCTGCGCGGCGGCGGAGGCGGTGCCCATGGCAATGGTGGTGGCGGACATGATGCGGCCGGGCGCGACGCTGCTGTTTGTGAACGCGGCGTTTTCCGCGCTCACGGGGTATGCGCGCGAGGAGGCCGTGGGGCGCAACTGCCGCTTCCTGCAGGCGAGTGTACGTGGGCGCCCGGCATGCACAGTAGTAGGCTGTGGAGTTTATGTGTTGGTTCACAGGCGTGGGCGGTGTTGTAGTTGGTGCAGAACTATGAGTAGATCGGGCACTCATGGGGTGTGCGCGGCAGTGACATGTGCTTGTTGAAGTTTTCGAATTTCGAAGCACTAGTCATAGAGACATGGGGGCAGGTGCTCACCGGTTCATTGAAGTTTGACCCCCAACTACAACTCTCAAACCGCTCTGCAGACATGAAGGCGGCTGCCCCGTGGGCTGCCCTGCCGCTGCTTGCCTTGACTGTGACTGGCGCGCACCTGCCGCTGCAGCACAGGCAGCACGCACCACCCAGTATGTCACCCACATGCACTGTGCCTCACATATTCACCTTGTATCAGAGCACCGCGAGCTGCACATGCGGCGCCCCCGCCCCTCCCTGACCTCCTGCCACCGCCACCGCCGCCACCACCACCACCACAGGGCCCAGACACAGAGATGGACTCGGTGGCCACCATCCGCGCCGCGCTGAGCCGCGCGCAGCCCTGCAGCGTGCGCATCACCAACTACTGCAAGGGCGGGACGCGCTTCCCCAACCTGCTCAGCCTCAAGCCAATTTTTGGTGAGCTTGCCCCGGCGTGGTGTGCCCTGGTATGCCCCAGGTGGCATGTGACCACCCTCAACGGAACACTGCACTGCTGCTACTGAGTGCGGTGTGCGGGGGGGGAGGAAGTGGTTTTGGAAGCACGCACACAGATGGTCATATCTCGGGCTCATGCGGGAGTTAGAGGCTGAGGTGTAACCACACAACATGGCGCAGTGCTGGGCCTGCGCTACCACTTTTGTTAGGAGTGCATCAGTCACAGTTTTTGCTCGCTGTCACCACCACATGCTGAACCCAAGTAGCAACATACTTATGGGACTAATGGTACGTAGTATACTGTGTACATTTTTGTCTTGGTATCTGTGGCACCGCGTCCACACACAAGCCGTTTGTGCATGCGTAGGGATGGATGTCAGTGGTTCATGCACACACCACATGGTTCCTGTCTCCCGCTGCCACTATTGCCCCAGGCGCGCGCTACGGAAACACTGCTAGCGCCTCCGCATGTTACATGCCGAGACTTCATACTCCGAAGTGTACTACTAGTAC
>JAULBY010057049.1:0-10952 GCA_032358315.1 Ophiocytium majus
ACTCCCAATCGTCTTCATCTTCCTCTGATTCGCAGACGATTTTAATCGTGAGGCCTTCAAGAACTAAACTGAAACTTTCATCATCTTTAAAGATGGTGAGTTTTTTCTTTTTTGCTTCACTGAGAAGAGCATCATATTCGTCTTGAGTGACTTCAATCATTTTCTCGCCAGTTGCTTTGGCAAAAATCTTTTTGATCTGATCGATGTTGACCGCTTCTTCTTCGCTCATAAAAACTCCTCAATACTGTATGTCTTTTAGATTAATTTAGAGTGATGCGTAACAGTGAGTGTTAAAAGAAAACTTGAGCGGGAAGGCCTACTAATAATTCATTGATTAAATCCTGTTTAGGGCTAAGCTTTTAGTTATGAAACATACTCTTCTTGCCTTCCTGCTCGTCACTCTTTCATTGGAGGCTTATGCCTCTTATGATCTTGCTCCTCCGTCATTTGCTTATAAAAGTGGCCAGGCAGTCTTCGTTGATTTTCAAAATGCCGTCTACAACCTTCGCTATAATTACCAGAGCAAATCGGCCACTGCCGAATCAACGATCACTTTTAAAGTGATTGAACCCGGCTACCCCATCTTTGATCTTGTGCCTGAACCGACAGATGTCACCCTCGATGGCAACGCTGTGGAAGTGGCCTCCATTTCTGATCCTCAAGCGCAAACAAAATACCGAGTGCTCGGCCAGCCATTGGCCGCAGGAACATACCAGCTCAAACTTAAGCACACGATTAAAGAAAACGTTGTCTTCAATGCCCAAGGTGTCGCCTCTGGATTTTGGCTTGGTGATTTATCTGACCGCAGATATCTCGAAGCCTACATCCCTTCAAACTTAGAATTCGATCAGTATCCGAAGACGTTTAACGTTCAAGTCACCGGTATCAGCACCATCGAGCACACAGTCAAGGCCAACGGAAACGTTTCAAGACTTAGCAACAACGCCTTCGAAGTTTCTTATCCAGCGCACTTCACAAGTTCTTCCGTGTTCTTTCATCTTTTCCCTACTAAAGCGATCACAAGAAATGTGAGCTTCTACTACACGTCCATCGATGGAAGAAAACTTCCGGTGGATATCTATGCGGTGGTCGAAACTGATCAATTCCTCCAACAGACTAAAACCATTCTTGCTGAGCTCGAGGCCGATTACGGCCCTTTCCCTCATGACCAAGTTCTCATCTATGGAACTTCCCTTGCGAGAGGGGGAATGGAATATTCCGGCGCTACGGCAACAGGTCTCGTGTCTCTAGGGCACGAACTTTTCCATTCGTACAATGCTCGTGGAGTGATGCCGGCCAGTGGAAATGCGGGATGGATGGATGAAGGCCTCTCAACCTGGAGAGGTGATGCCTACAGGCATCTTGAAACGCTCCCCTTTGAGAGCGCTAAGATTTCAGGGCACTCAAAATGGAGACGAAGCACAGATAGAGACTCCTACGTAAAGGGCTCGGCCTTTTTCTCGCTTCTTGCTCACAAGCTCAATATGAGAGGTTTGTTCTTAAAAGACTTCTTGAAAGAGTATTTTAAGCGCAACATGTTCTCGTCGGTGACGACCGAAATGTTTGAAAAAGAACTCTCAGAAAGCACGGGGATCGATTTTTCAGAAGAATTCAATCGCTACATCTATGGAAGATACACGCCCAGCACACGAGTGGCTCCGACGCATGAAGAAGATCCGGAGCATCCCCACTACTCGAGCAAAGAGTTGCTGAATATGACGATGCCGGACCTTAACTAGCGGTTCGAATTACTTAGCGAGAGTTGCAGTGAGCGCGTTAGCATTCGCTCTTACAGTCATGAGGGAGTCGACCAAGATTTTCGTGTAGTCCGTCGCCTTGTAAGCAAACTTCCCTTCGAGCAATTCTTGAGTCGCGGCTTTAAAGAAGTTTTTGCCATATTTTACACCGAGGCTTTGCATCTTAAGCGTCGTCATTTCTTTGGTTAACGCCGTCCCCAGCTTTTCAAAGTCTCTACGAGTCAGGTTCACACCACTGCGACCTGGGCATTCGCTTCTTACCGTGAACTGCCAGTAGTCATAAAGAACCGCGTCTCTCTTAGTAACAGTTGCGCGTCTAACGTCAGCTGGAGCGTTGTAGAGACATTCATTCTGGTTGAACACTTTAGATGTGAACTCGCCTTCGTAGAACATTGTCATTTTGTCTTGGCCCGAGTGGAAGGCCGAAAGCAAAGTCACCTGCACAAGTGCATCGTCCCACTGGTGGTTAGAACCGAGGTGTGAGCCTTTCGTCGCCGTCAAACGGCGGTATTGTTCAGCAACATAAATGGCCACGAAGTCAGCGGCCACTTGCTTGTACTCTGTCTTAAGGGCCGCGATCTCGCGGGCATCAGAATCGGCCATGACCTTGATGATGGCGCTGAAGAAGGCGCGCACATCTTTGTCGTTACCTGCAAGAATCGCTTCTAAGGTATTGAGGTAGTGCTTGTACGAAGCATCAGCGACGTATTTCTTGACGCTGCCAGCTCCTACCACACCGAAGCTGCGACCTGAACGCTCCACTTCCAACTCATGGTCCGCTTTGTATTTAACGTGGAAGGTAGTTACATCTCTCCCCAAGCTCACTTCAACGCCTTCGCCTGCTTTGATGCCTGCGAGGTGATCCGCGGCCGTTTGATTGGCGGCTTGCTCATTGATGGCCGGGTAGATGACGTTCTTCATGACTTCAAAGAATGGCTGGCCTGCGTACTCATTCAAGTCAATTGAAGCCTGGTAGGTGCCAACTTTGATGTCTTTGTAAACTTTCGCCTCGGCGGTGAAATTGAAGAAGGCCAAGAGGAAACTTAGAATAGCGAACGATTTCATGAAAGACTCCAAAGTGCGTTTGATAGAAGATGGCGCTTAAGTACATCAGTTATGTATTTGGCAGAAATAGAATAGCCGACTCGAATTGATCTAATTATAAGATATGTCATTAAAGGCAGTTTTCAATAATAAAATCAATCAGATAGCAACTCGGCGCAGACTTCTCATTTAGCGTCTTTCGGTGTGTTCACAATAACACCTTCGCTAAAAGCAGTGGGCGCTATAAGGCGTCCACAACCACCCTCTTCAATCTGGATTGGATCTTTCGCTGCTAATTGTTTCAAGTCAGACCACCGCTTCAAACGATTCGGTTCTCTTAAGTAAAACTCTTCGAGTTCTCTGAAATCATTTAAGAATGCATCCCTTTCATAAATCTCAGACAAACAACTGCGGAGAGCTTGATGTCTTTTAAAGACGTACTTTGAATCGGTCTCAGAAACCTCAGCTCGATTAATTATCCTCTGCATTTCCATGATTATCACTCTCAGCGCCCAACGGTTTTTGAAGCTTGCTGGTTGCCGAGTTTGAATCCAAGATTCTATTTCACCTGGCAACTCGTTTTTCTGAAAATACTCAACAAGCTCTTCTTGTGGTCCGTCGTTAGACAAGTCAATATCCATTGTATAAGGAGCCGCTTCCGCTATGTATATTTTCGAAATTCTTGTCTCATGCACACGACCTCTCTCCTTAAAATGAAAAGGAAGATTACTAAAAATCAGTTCATAAGGTCTTCCCAAAGCATCTTGTGTAATCAAGGATAGCAATTCATCTGAGTTTACGACTTTATATACCTTGAACCAGCCCACCTTAAATATGGGCTTCCTAAACGCATCCTTCTCATGTCTCTGCAGGGCAATGTATGCACTACCAGTTGTTTCTAATTCGGACACAGCCTCATCGTAGAGACGAGTTATCTGGCTCGCATGAATAAGATTTTGGCAAGCCATTGTGAACTTCTCATCCAGACTCAGCTTATTTTGTAATATGCATGTTTTCTGCGTTGTTCGATTAAAAGAAGCACTTATTCTTACTTCTACAACTCTCAGATTTAGATAGCCTTTCAAGTCGCGCTTAGCACTGACGCTCTGGCTTTCACTGGAAGCATCAGTTGGTTTTCCTACCATGACGTAAAGATAGTCATCTCGCCATCTTGCGTATTTTGACATTTTATACACAGTCGCAAAGGGAGCAATTTTGATTTCTTTGCCAATGAATTGGGAATTAGGAACTAGCTTATAATCATCTTTCTCTGCCTGCTTCCCAGCATAAAAAAAGACTAAAAACATCCCAGCCGCAGTACCAATGACTTTCACCAAAGGAACAAGCACTAGTAAGCTAACTGCACCTATAAGGATGTAGCACACATACTTTTTAGCTCGTTCAAATTTTTCCATCCAGAAATTCCTTTAAAGGATCGCTCTAGGCCAGTTTCACACTGCTAGTGCGACTTGTGGCTTTAATAAGTTTACCACAACTGTTAGGGTTGAATTGGAAAGCAGAGGAGAACTTTGTGTCAATTCTAGATGCCATTGGAAATACGCCACTCATCGAAATACCATCTCTCAGCCGATCATCCGGCTCGAAGATTCTTCTCAAATGCGAGAACCTCAACCCTGGCGGTTCAATTAAAGATCGCGCTTCAAAAAGCATGGTCCTTAAAGCGATCCAGCGTGGTCAGCTTAAAAAGGGCATGACCATCATTGAAGGAACTGCCGGTAATACCGGGATTGGCCTCGCCATTGTTGGTCGCGCCCTTGGGTTTAACGTAAAAATCGTCATGCCCAATAATCAGGCAAAAGAAAAAGAAAGTTTGATTCAGTTCTATGGCGCTGAACTGCTCTTGGTGCCACCTTGTTCATTCTCTGACCAGAATCATTTTTATCATACGGCCCGCAGAATCTCAGAAGAGAATCCCGACAAGTACTTCTGGGTCAACCAGTTTGAAAATACAGACAATCATCTCGCCCATTACGAGACAACCGGGCCCGAGATTTGGAAACAGACCTCAGGTCAAATTGACTACCTCGTATCGACCTCAGGTTCTGGCGGTACCATTGCAGGGTGCTCAAAGTATTTGCGAGAAAAAAACCCTAACCTCAAAGTCATTCTGGCAGATCCTGAAGGTTCAGGGCTGGCAAACTATGTTCATCATGGTGAGTTTAAATCATCGGGCTCATCGATCACCGAAGGTATCGGCATCATGCGGTTGGTGGCCAATTTCAAAGAGGCGATTGTTGACGACGCATTCACGCTAAAAGACCAAGAGATTGTGAGCCTGGCCCATGCGCTCAAAGAAAACGACAATATCATTCTAGGCTCGTCCGCCGCTCTCAATGTCGCTCTCGCCTACAAGATTGCAAAACAACATGGCCCAGGCAAAACCATTGTCACTTTCTGGTGCGACAGTGGTGAAAGAAGCCGATCGAAGCTTTATAATAAAGAGTTTCTTGAATCGAAGGGGCTGCAGGTTTGAAGGTCCCAGGGACTACGCTGTAAAGTTTTCTACTAGTTCCAGCACACTTTCCAGTAAGCGCTGCTTAAGTAAAAGGCTGCTGGAACCTAGACTCAAAAACTGAGCTTTCAAAAATTTTTCTGGCTCAAAACTACACTTTACTAGGTTTTAGGCTCAGGAAAGCATTTTTCAGTTACATGAATAACTAAAGCTAGAATTAATGAAACAATTAGTGCAACTATTAAATCCTCAACCTTAACTGGGTCTGATTTAAGCTTTGATTCTAAAAACTCAGATAATATTGTACCAATCAAAATTGCAAGAAATTTTGATCTCGCTAATCTCCAATAAAAATGTGCAACTGTTACGTTCAATGAGCCTGTCTCAGCATATATGCCAAGAAACAAAAGAACACCAAACACAAGCCAACCTATACTTCCTAATGAATAATTAAAATACCATAATGCGCCGAGAGTAATTGAAGCCAGACCAAAATTTATCAATTTCATCACAAACTCCTGTTTTAAAGAAATGAAAAGGCTAAAACACACTTTCCATAATAGTTGTAGTAGTCGCCCAGGGCTCCCAACACACCTTTCTGGACGCGGCATCTCCAGATAAGAGTGTTGGAACTATTTTCGAAGAACTCCATTAAGCGTACCCAAAGTCATCTCAATGCTCTTGGGAAACTAATGAGGACAGAATGATTCAGAGAGGCTTCATATGAAGCCCCTCTTTTATTCTCAAAAAAAATACTCCTCTCCAACACATCTCCCAAAAAAAACCACTTAAGTAGAGCTCAGATTCTTCCTGCCTCTTTAACAACAAAGTCTTTGCTGATTCAATCCCAAGGTCATCCTCAAGGTAAAACCCTAAGCAAATAATTGGCAAGACTTCTACACAAAGCCAAAGCGTACTTCTGATTAAGGTCCTCATACTTCAAATTCCTGAGAGAAATACAAAAAAGAGAAACCAAATAATGCTTTTGGATATCATCGTTTGAATCGAAATCCATTGAGATCGTCTTCGATCGCTCCAATGCTAATTTTCTAATTGTCGAAATAACCTCGTAAGCTTTGACTAAGGTTGGACTGGAAACTTTTGCACCAATAGAAGCATCAGGAACATCAAGACGGAACAGAAAGTTATCCTCCACATCGTGCCTACAAATAACATTCGTAGGAAAATAAGGAGGGATTAGCTTTAGTCTTATGGACACTTCAAGTGTGGCATAATCGATTAGACTATGCCGAACACCTGTCATACCAAAATCAATCAGAAGAGGGCTCGCCCCATCTATAATTACATTTTCGCAATGTAAATCGCCATGAGAAGTCTTGCTAACACTGTACTTTAGCGTAATATCTAAGCACTTCTTAAAACTTTGGATGTCATCCTCTGACTTCTCAAAAGAAATCTCCCTTACCACCTTCTCAATTTTCACCCAATCAACATATTCACCATACAACGTAGATATTTTTACGGGCTCTTTCGTTCGGAACTGCAATCTTTCCCATTCTTTGAATAAGTCTTTTGTAAATAGATCAATTACAACTGGCCTTACTTGTGATGAGTGATTGTGCTTAAAAAAATCCCTGAAAGAAGTCGAGTCGCGCTTACTATCTGAAGACGCAAATTGGTACTTAATTGCCTCGTAAGTTGCATTTGATTTTATCTCTGTCTGGTACTTTGCAGAATAAGATGAGACATGTTTCTTTACCGCACGCTCTTCGTCTTGAATTTTTCTATTATTGCGCCTTCCAATTTTCACAATATACCTGCAAGGCTTTACTACGCTAAAGTCCTGACATACTTCTAATACCTTTGCCCCACTAAACCCTCCCTTCAATATCTTATATTGTATCTGAGAAGGAGAAGGTGGAAAAAAACTCTTCACCAAAGACTCTTCTGACTTATCAAGTGCACCGTTACTTAGAGAAATCGTTGCATCAGACTCGAAGGAGTCAAAGAATCTTTCACCTTCATATTCGTATGGTTTTGCCCTATCTTCTTCGAAGATTAGTTCGTAGTACTTAAAAGTTGAAAACTTCTTCAGAATCATATCCCTATTATGAAGAAGCCTACTGGCCATGGTCGAAAAGTCAGACACCAACAACAAGCAAAGATGCGTTTCAGTAAGCATCTCTGTATCTCCTCTCTCAATGCCTTCTATAAACTCTTTTAAAGGTATTGACTCTTGGAACGAGCTAAATGACTTAAATATTATTTCAGGATTGGGGATTTGATCATGAACAAACAAACTTTTACTTGCATGGGAGCTTGGCCCAATCTTAAAAACGTAAAACCGCTTATGTGTTTTAAGTAGCTCGACGGCTTGAGCGACAAAAAGCTTCGATACGTCATGCAGCCCGACAGTTTGCTTAGCCTCAGATTCTAGAGTTAGCCCGTACGATACCTCTAACGCGAATGACCCATCGCCTTGAATCGGAGCTTCCTCTTCTTTTGAACTCACTACAGGAGATTGCTGAAAATCAAGATCAAAACCTCGATCGAAAGCTGCTGCCTCAAGTTCCTGCAGAATTTCGATACTTATATCGGAAGGGAGCACTGTTGCACGTGATTTAATCATTTCAAAATCACGAATAGTTCCAGTTTGTCGCAATTTTGCAATTTCTTTAAGTATGCCGTCTCTAGACTCCATAAATTTCTTTTCTTAAGTTAAATGCTTCTTTTCCACCCTCCAAAAGAGTAAGTATGTTTGACTTAACCTCGTCAATTGATCCACGAGCATCAATCACTGACTTCTTAGCACTATAATCAAGAAACAAATTAAACTCAGCGCCTGACAACACTGGAATATTTGGGTTGTGTGTAACAAAAATCATCTGCCGATAGTCTTTCTTTAGTTTAATTATCTTATGAATTGCATCTGCAATATATTTGTTATCTAGATTATCTTCCGGCTGATCAATAATTAGTGGGTTTGTAGATGCAGCAAAAATAATTGGCAAAATGGCCGTACATCGTTGCCCGGTCGATAGTTGCTCCGTTTGTCTGTAATTATCCCTCGCTGATGATCCAGCCCCTCCCTTTTTATCAATTTTTAAAAAAAAGTTTGGCAAATCCTGACAGGAAATCCCCTCCAACCGGAACATGTCTTGCGCTTTAAGCAGTGCTTCTAAAATTTGCGCTGCTTTATCCTTGTGTATTGAGACTCTCTCACTCAACGCGCTTGCATCACCCCTTAAAACCAATAATGACAAGTCCACAGGAGGTACATTTTGTGCAATTTTTTCAGACTCTTCCTTGTAATTAAAGCCTTTACCCTTCAGGGAGTCCTTTAACGCTCTCTCGTACTCTGACGTGATTCCCCCCTCCTTGAGAGTGATCTTGACGTCACCACCAAGCTCAGAATTAATCTGCTCAACTTTTGAATGCCTTAACTCGAAAACTTTACGACTAATCCCTTTGATCTTGATCAACAGCTCTGACCGTTGAGCAATAGCAGAGCTAATCTTCTCAAGTACCGTTTCCTTTTCTTTTTTTATTAGTGCTTTGGCATTAACTTTCTTAGATGCAGTACTCAGCTTATTAAAAAATTCTCGATTTTTTTCAAATCTTGTTTTCAATTGTGAAAACTTTGCTTCCTGCTCTTTGTGCAAAAGAACTAGCTCATTTGAAGCCATAAGCAAGTCAAGGTTACTCTTTTTAATGTCTTCCGTTTTTTTAACTAAGTCTGACTTAAGCTTTTCCATGGCTGGCTTCACAACCGCTTTCATTTTCTCTACTGCCGCTTTATTTAGCTCCGGCTTAAACTTATCTAACCGCTGAATTGAAACAGAAACGTCTTCTATCATGTTTTCAATTTGATGATAGAAGTCATCCATGTTCCTCTGCACTTCATCTTTGAACTGAGACTCAAACTCTCTGTTTTTTTGAGCCTCACTCCCAACTGTAAAGTTCTTTGAATCTTCCTCGCTGCCACTGGGTTTATTTTTTTCTAAATCTTTCAACAAGGATTCGACTTCACCTAATGGTTCTAGCTTGAGCTCCAGATCTCTCTTCTGTGTAATTAAATCTGAAAGTATTGCCTTGTTAGAAGATAGTTGAGTCAGGATCGTGCTCTCGCCTTTGCGAATATCTTTTATTTTTTTTGTTAAATGCTTATCAATTAGAGCCAGCCTCAGGTTTGGGTCGCTGCCTATTTCTTCAATTTCTGTTGCTCTAAAATAATCAATCGAAAACTTCTCCATAACGTCGTCAAAGTCGACTAGATTTCTTTCCGAGTCATAAACAGCGGGTTTTTCATCTAAAACTTTTTCTATTTCAAACTCATCCCCATCAAAGTCTTCAATCGTTAAATAAACTTTCCCGTTTCCTAAATTAGACTGCAACGCACTAAACATTTCTTCATCTTCTTCTGACTCAGGAATGACTGCTGATACTAAAACGGATAGCAGAGTCGTTTTCCCTGAACCTCTCCCGCCCATGATGCAATTCAGCTTTTTTGAAAAATCTACCTCAAAAGGATCTTCATAAAACTTAGAGGCTTCTATCTTAATTTTTTTTATACGTGCCATACTTTATTCCCTGATGGTTTAGATAACGTTGATCTGGTCTATAAATACTAAATAGTCGAATTCGAAATCAAGCTTTGAAAAGTATATTCGATTTAGAATCTCACCATTCTTAATACTATCCCAAGACAAATCTCCTCCTGGTCTAGTCTGATTTCTCTGAGTATGCTAAACTCTCTCCATGCCCGAACTACCCGAAGTCGAAACCATCCGCTCTCAACTTTCCACACTGCTCCCCTTCGCAGTGTCAAAATTCTACGTCACTAAAGAACTCAAAAAAGACGTCCTTCACACTCCACTAAACCTCACCGACCGCACCTTCACCGCCGCCCATCGCAAAGGCAAGATGCTCGACTTCCGTCTCGACGACGGCTCTCATCTTCTCTCGCACCTAGGCATGACCGGCACCTGGCTCATCACCACTACCAGGCCAACGAACAAACACGCGCATCTCATCCTCGAAGGCACGACCCCACTGGGGCCGCGCTACTTGACCTACGATGATCCCCGCCGCTTCGGGCACATGTATCATCTGTCTGATGAGCAAGCGCAATTGAAGCTCAATGAGCTCGGCCCTGACCTTGCCTCAGATTTATTCTCTTTGGAATTCATGATGGGCGCCATAAAAAAGATGAAAGGCCGCGCGTTAAAAGTCGCCTTACTTGACCAAAAGTATTTTGCGGGCTCGGGTAATTACATCGCCAACGAGATCTGTGCCCATGCACGCATTCGGCCGCAGCGTCTATGCGGCAAGATCAAAGAGCACGAGTTCCCTTTGATCTATGCAGCGATTCAGAAAGTTATCTCAGGCGCGATTGCATCCGGCGGAACCACCTTCCAAGGCGGCTATCGCGACACCAGTGGTGAGAAGGGCCTCGGCGTAAGTAACTTAGTGGTGTTTTGGCAGGAGACCTGTCAGTTGTGTGGAGTCACGCCAGTGAAGAAGACTGTGCTCGCGCAGCGGGGGACTTATCATTGTCCGAAATGCCAAAAGTAATTCATTTCCACCAGTGGAAACGACTTCGGTTTTCTATAATGCCGAGCACTTGCCCAATCGATATTCCCCGGCACTTTTTCGACTAACACTCCATCTCATATTCAATGGTGATGCAATCAAGTGTCGAAGTCGTTCCGTCCCGC
>JAULBY010057060.1:0-10950 GCA_032358315.1 Ophiocytium majus
TCCGTCCTCTACCCCTGGCGCGCAGTACGACTATGTGTACCGGCTGGTGCGCGACTTCCCCGAGCTTCGCTTCACCCTCAACGGCGGCGTCACCACGTACGCGGGCGTGCGGGAGGCGTTGGACGGCGGCGCGCACGGTGAGTGGTGCCGCGCCCCCCCCCCGCTTTCTGCCCCCCTGCTGCGCTATGTATATACTTCAGAGGTACTCTGAAGTAGTATGCCTGCAACAAGTACGAAGTACTTGCTGCCGAAGGGTGTATGTACACGAGTTTTTGATACTTCAAAGTCTAGGTCTCCCGGCCGGTACGCGCTGGAACCGTGGGGTGGAACCCGTGGAAGGAGTGACCAAAGCAGGGGGCGCCTACCAAAGGCAGCTTACACGCGGGGGCACCACCACCGGAGCGGCCACCACAACCGCAGCCAGGTCGAGAGGCGTGCGGAGCGTCTGCGTGGGCAGGTACCGACGCCTGGACTCCCTACCCCACACATACTTGTATCTGTTGTTGCTCCTGCCATTTTGGTGTGCAGGCGTCATGGTGGGCAGGGCGGTGCTGGAGCGGCCCTGGTACTGGAGCCAGGCGGACTCGCGCGTGTACGGCTGCGAGGACCCGGGGCTGACGCGGCGGCAGGTGCGCACCTGAGACGCGCGCTTCGAAAACAGTTACAGCGTAACTGCCCACACGTTGTAACTCTGACAAGTACTTGCGCGTGTACGGCTGCGAGGACCCGGGGCTGACGCGGCGGCAGGTGCGCGCCTGAGACGCGCGCGTCGAAAACAGTTACAGCTGTAACTGCCCACATGTTGTTACTGTCACACATACCGGCGGCAGGTGCGCGCCTGAGACGCGCGTGTCGAAAACAGTTGCTGCATATTGAAATTCTCGCGCTTTGAACACATTTCAATTGGTGGGAGGCGTGCAGGCGCTCACATACGTCAAGTATGTACTTCAAAGTAGTTTCATCAGAAGCATACACATACCGGTAAAAGTATTCACCTCTTGAATCAGCACATCTGGAAGTTTGGCACACCATCCCTGTGTGTAAACGGCGCACAACTCCCCATCAATGCAAGTCGTGCGCGTGCAGGTGCTGGAGGAGTCCGAACCACCACAATATATCAAGATTGAGTTCATGTGCCATGTACACACTACTTCTTAGCGAACTATGCATGTGTACCCAGAAGTATGCACTTACAGTACCGTACTTTGCTGTGAATGGGACTCGCGCGCGCGTGTACAGGTGCTGGAGGCGTACGGCGCGTACGCGGGCGCTGTGGAGCGCACATACCCTGAGTTTACGCATACCAATGATGCTAGTACTTTACGCATACCAATAATGATAGTACCGGGTACTTCGAACTAGTATCACTACTGGAGTATCATACCTCCTGTGTGCCCAGTGCACTTCCCTGCTGTGAACGGAACTCACGCGCGCGCAGGTGCTGGAGGCGTACGGCGCGTACGCGGGCGCCGTGGAGGCGGCAGCGGGCGAGCGCTGGCTCACGCAGCGGCGGCGCCTCCTCAAGCCCGTGTGGAACCTCTTCCACGGCGAGCCCGGCGGCAAGAAGTTCCGCGCGCGCCTCGACGGCCTCATCACCCAGGTGGGAAAACGTGGTGCGCCTCCCCTCTTGTATTTTAAAGAGTATGTGTCACAAACTTGGAGGCGCCACAGTTTTTGGTTTTGCGGCCGACGAGTTTCGGGCACGCGCCGACGGGCTCTTCCACCCAGGTGAATGAACGTGGTCCCGCCGCACCTCCTGGTTTTCTCTTTGCTTTTGCAGTGTTATTGTCATGTACTCAGTCGGCATTGTGTTCGGTTTTGTGGCGAGAAGTTTCGCGCACGCCTCCCAGGTGAATAAACGCGGCGCCCCTCCCGTCTTGGTTTTTTTCACAGTGCTCTTGTTTATTTTTAGAGGTAGTTGTCATGACCTTGGGCGCCCCTGTTTCGGTTTTGTGGCAAGAGGTTTCGCGCCAGCCTGGACGCGCTCATCACCCAGGTGCGCGCGGCGCTTGCGCCCTCCTGTCTTGTCATACCTCCTGAAGTACTTTCAGAGGTAGTTCCACCGTTGTTAACTGTACTGTAGCGGGCGCCATTCTTTTCGGCCGTGACCTTTTTTGTGGTCAGCTGGGCATAGAGTAGGTCCCTCCCCCTGGCTGCGCACGCGCGCCGGCAGTCTGCCCAAGCGCTGTTACCATTTACTTCTGAAGTACTTTGGCATTACACTTATTATTATATCATACCAAACTACTTGAGGTATTAGTGTACCACCACTGCCACAGTAGTATGTCGATTGCTGCAGCTTGGTGTGAGAAGTTGCCGTGCTTCGACTGCAGCGCTTGCTTTGAAGAGGCGGCGCGGGGGGGATCGGGGGGGGGGGGGGGGGGGGGGGTCGGGTCGCCTGCGCACACTGCACATGCCCGTAGCGCCCATCTTTCGCATCAGACACTGCTGTGTACAACTGCCTCCGACCTGTTGCGATGCCACTTGCGGCGGGGGCGCCGGTGAGGCTGTGTCCTCTTACTTGACTCCCGCGCCAGCCGCTGTCGCCGTCTGGCGCACCAACCTCCTGCACGCTCGCCGCCGCCCCAGCCGCCATCTACGCCGCTACAGCCGCTGGTGTGCACCCTCTCACACCTTTGCCTCCGCCGCCGCTGCCGCTGTCGTCGCCACCACTGCCGCCGCCGCTGCCGCCACTGCCACTGCTGCCGCCGCCGCCACTGCCTCTGCTGCCGCCGCCGTCGCCACCACTGCCGCCGCCGCCGCCGCCACTGCCTCTGCTGCCGCCGCCGTCGCCGCCATCGCCGCCGCCGTCGGCCCTGCCCGCCGCCACTTGGCGCCACAACAGGAGCGGCCGTTTGCCGCCATCGTGGAGGAGGCGTGCGGTGAGCTGCCGCCCGACGTGCTGGACGCGCCGCCGGGCGTTGGCCGCACCTTTGCCGACGTGGCGGCGACGCAGGCGGCGCCCGAGCTGCAGCGGCAGTTCTCATGACGCGCGCAGGCGGCGGCGGCACCGTCTGCCATTTTCGTGCGCAGTTACAATGGTCATTTACTACCTGGAATATAATGGTGTTATTTTTTGTGACGGTTCTTGGGCATGAAGGGTGCTATGCTATGCTGTCCCACGGGAGCGCCGCCCGCGCCGCGTCTATGTGTGCGCCTTGCGTGCCCCTGCGAGTTGTGGAGGAGCTGCAGCGCGCTCCGCGTGCTTCATCCCTGTATTTGAAGCTTATTACTACAGCAGTATATCAGTCGAAGTTTTGCCGGCGCCGGCGGCCGCACGCCCGCAACCGTGTGGACAGTGACGGACGGCGCCTCAGCTGCGCGCGCAGTAGCTGACAGGCGGCGGCGGGCTTGTGGCGCCCCTCGGCATGGCGCACCGTGCGCGCACCGTGTGACACCAACTAGGACACAGCCAGTGCTGAAGCGCCTGGCGAGCGGCGTGGCGATTGGTGGGAACGCACGGGGTTGTATGTGTGGCCGCCTGCATTGGTACACATGTGTGCGGGGGGGGCACGCTTGCCGTGCAGTCTTCTGCAATCCGCCATGACATTAACGGCGTCATGCTTGCTGGCTACCGCGCACAGTGCACAGCGCAGCGCCATGATGGCATGCCACACAAACCAGTGCGCAGCGCACAATGCTGCTGTCGACCCCCAAGCCCGCAATGCATATGCCACATGGGGTGTATGGAGCATGGCTCCTGTGTAACTCTGGCAGTGGTGCATGTACAATTTGTGGCGCGCCGAGATCATAGTGCCCACACACATGCTTCACAAAGTACTTCACTTTATATATGAAAACTCAGTTTATACTACAGTAGTATATGAAAACTCATCTAGGAGCGATAAACTCTTAGGTCTCCTCACCGGTAGGGGCCGTCACCCTGGGCGGACCCGTGCACAAGGGGTGAACAAAGCATTATATATGTCTGCACAATACCACCAGCAAAGTGTTGGCACCAAGGGGCGCTCATTCTCCGCGCCGTCACAGCAGAGTTACATGCATGCTCACATGCCATGTGTTTCCACGCGCCTACATCAGTACTGGCGCAGCGGACGCGGGCAGCAGCAGACGCACAGGCCACGGCGCCATGGACCGCGAGCGAGCACAACACGCGCGTGTCACAAAAACAAGAGCCGGTACCATTGTCCGTCTGTGGTAGCCAGTGCTAGTGTGTGTGTGTTTGTGGTAGGTGTGTTTTCCGCACCGGGCGCGCGCAGTGCGCGTGCGCCCGGGCATCCATTCCGCGACAGCGCGCCGCCTGGCTGTAAAAATGTAGAGCGCCCAACCGCGCGCACGGGCAGGGGCGGCAACAGGAACCGCCTCTTGTGTGCTGAGCTGACGGAACTGTGCCAAGGGCCGTCTCTGCCGCCGCCCGCGGCGTGTGGCGTGTGCGCCCGTGTCCCTCTATATAATGTATGCGGACGCCTCAGTACACACAGGTAGGGCCGGGGGGGACGGCGCAGGCCGCCGCCGGCACTGGAGTAAACACATGAAAAAAGGCCATCACCCCCACCCCATCGCCCCTTGCCCCTGGCCGTAGGCCACTGCGCTGGCGGACAAAAACCCCAGAGCGCTTTCGGGCCAGGCGCTGCCTCGCCAGAAAACGAACTCTGACCAAAACCCGCTGGCAGTCCGCGCGCAAGGCGGCATACAGCCTGAGTTGCGCAAAGAGGGAGGGAGGAGGGGGGAGAGGGGGGGGCTGCCTCGACTGCGCGACGCAGATGCCGCCAGTGTGCACACAGCGGCTGTGTGCCGCGCCGGTGACCGCTTCAGCACACCGAGGGACTCCAACGGAGGGGGGTGGAAGGCTGTGCCCCCTTGGGCGCAGCTCCCCTGCCCCCCTTCCCCGCCCACAGCAGCACAGCAGCACCACTCCCGTGTGACCTGCTCAGCGGCACACACGTGCGGTTCTCTCAGTCGGTGGCGCCAAACATGCGGCGCAGGCGCTCAATGTCGGCGGAGCTGGCGAGGCGCGGCTCGTCCTCCTCCTCCTCCACGTGCTCGGCGCCAGCGTCCGCAAATTCCTCGGGGCGTGGCGCCATGGTCACGCCGCCGGCGCCGCCGCCGGACGCGGCCAGGGATGTGATGGGGCGGCGCTTGGGGCTGGCGGGCTTGCTCGCGGCAGCCTCATCCTGTGGAGCGGTGGGCAGCAGGAGGTGGGGGGGAGGGAGGGGGGGGAGTGAGTGTGCAGTGGACAGGGGGGAGGGGGAGCGGTGCGGCGGCCGTTGGGGCGCAGCGCACTTTCGGGGGGTGGGCGGAGCATCCCATTTAAAAAAAAAGGGGGTGTTGATTGCGGCTGGGAGCGTCGCAAACCACTGCTGCAGTACCCGCGAGTGAAACTGCCCGCCGCTGGCTGCCGCTGTTGAGGTTACCCTGCTTGCCGACCAAGGGCGCCCTGCAGCCCCTGCTGTCCGTTGCTGCACAGAAAAGAACAAGTAGTCCAGCGCAATGCACGCGCACCGCCTGCCACCACCTCGTTTGCGTCATTCCGCAAAGCAGGCCACCACCGAACAGCACTTGCTGCTGGGCACACACGACACAAGCAAGCTCAGCACAACACATGCTGTCAACACATGCTGTCCACACCTACTGCGCCTTGCCTTGGCCTCAGCGTCACCCATCGCCCTTATGGGGCGCGACCGCGCACACTACTTGCTGCTGAGCACGCAACACCCGCCTGCTCAGCACAACACACACCTTGTCTCTCTCACCTCAACTTCCACTACGTCATCGTCGTCATCGTCCTCGCGCGCGGCAATGGAGCGCCACCCACTGCTGAGCACGCACAACAAGCCTGCTTG
Source organism: Ophiocytium majus (assembly GCA_032358315.1). Classification (NCBI taxonomy): domain Eukaryota; class Xanthophyceae; order Mischococcales; family Ophiocytiaceae; genus Ophiocytium; species Ophiocytium majus. The sequence goes on from JAULBY010057060.1 coordinate 5,805, forward strand.
CTCAGCACAACCCACCACCCGTCTCTCACCTCAACCTCCACAACGCCGTCGTCGCCATCATCGTCCTCACGCGCGGCGATGGGCGCCACCTCCGCCATGCGCCGCCGCAGCGACGCCATGAGGTCCTCCTCAAGCGGGCTCGCGCGCGACGCCACGTCCAGCTCCACCACGCTCGCGCCCGCGCGCACGCCGCCAAACAGCTCGTCGCTCAGCAGGTCGTCAGACTCCTCGCGCAGCGACACCGCGCCTGCCGTACGAGCCGACTGCTCGTCCTGGGGTTGAGGTTGGCGGTGGCGGGCAGGGGGGGGGGCACAAGGGGGTGAGGTGGGCCAATGGGGGGGGGGGGGGGGGGGGGGGGGGGGGGGTTGGGGCAGCTGGCGTGTGGGTGCGTGTTGGTGGTCTGAGTGAGTCGGCGGCGCGAGGCGCGTGAGCGCGTGGGTGTGCGCACACGTGGGTTGAAGATTATGTTGGACTTTTACTTCAACCCACTTTGACTGCCTTAAGAAGCTGTACCATGTGGGATAGCCTTGGCTCCGGCCAAGTATAAATGCTTTCTCCAGACAAGTGCGCACGCAGCAAAGCACGCGACCGGCATTGTGTTTCTGAGCTGGGTTAGGAGTCCCTGACTTGGGGCAAACGCCCCTGGGCTTGGTTGCACTCGCTCGCATGTGCCAGCAAATGCACAGAAACATGAGGCACTCTCAATGTTCTTGGACGAGTCTCGGCGTTGCTGCCATGGCGCGATCATGCAGGTTTGCACTTCAAAAGTATGCAAATATTCCTTGAAGAACTTTGGTGACACAGATTCCCCATTCTTTTTCTGCTGTCCAACAAGGGTATCAGTGCTGGCCACTTGCATGCTTTAACGGCATGACCCGAAAACAGCATACATGCGCATGTGTATATATACTCCATATAAAATGCAGTTGCTCGCGTGCGCCAACACATGTCACTTCAAGATAATGCCTCGACCCCAGCACAGCATACAGTCTGCAGTTCGGCGAAGCTCCATGCATGCGCCCCCAGCACCGGCAGCACCAGCACTCCAACACCCGTCGCAGCGACGCAGCAACGACACCCAGCAGAAGCAGCACGCAGGGCCCGAGCTCCTCCACACAACACAGCGCAGCTCTCACCAGTGCGGCCGCGAGGGTGACCTCCTCTTCTCCCGCCATCCTCATGGCGAATGCTTTCATGCTGGCCTCGTACTCAGCCTGCTGTGCCTCCTCGTCCTCGTCGTACCCCATGATGACGCGCTTGAAGGCGGCCTTCACGCTCTGGCGCAGGCGGGCGAAGCGCCCCTTCCGTTGCGGCCTGCACGAGAGGCGCGCATGTGTGGTGTGTGTGTCAGGCTTACACGCACGACCGTGAAACGGGGGGAACAAACGTGCATATTCGCTCACGTTGTGCATGAAAGCTGCAGGAGGCGGGAGGTGGACAGGAGGGCAGGCGGGGGGGGGCGGTGGCCTTCGTGCGGAAGCTGCCGCATGGCGGCAGGCACGCCGGTCACTGCATGCTGCTGCCAGCACCAGCAGCGCCGGAGTGTGCAGGTTGTATGCAGGTGTCACTCACTTGGCGTCCGCGGCGGAGGAAGCAGAAGGTTGCGGTGTTGCCGGCTGCGCTGCTGCTGCCCTGGCGTCAGCCTCGCTGCTGCTGCGGGCGGCGGACATGGCCAGGGCGGCCGACAGCCTGCCCTGCCTCAGGGGGGCGCATGCCCGCGTCGAGAGGGCGCCCGTGTGGCCACGTGCTGGCGCCAGCACAAAGCCTTGTGCACATAAGACCTGCAGGAGCACTGCGCACACGCACAGCTTGGCGCTTATGCTGGGCATTGCTCCTGTGCGGGGTGTGAAGCCTGACAGGGTTGCCCGCCAGGATGTAGTGGCGGTGATGGTTGGTGCGGCGGTCTGGTAGGTCGTGTGTGTGCGCTCCCTTGTGTGTGCGTGTTGACACACACTCACAGATCGCCACGCGTCGCGATCGCCTGACTCTGCATGTGCACACGCGTGCACACATACGTGTGCGCCCTTCAAGTGCAACCCACGGACAGCGTGCCACGTGTCAAGACCCGATTTTGAAACCGTAAACTTTGACGGGACGGTGGCGGAAACAAAGGCACAGTCGCGGCCACCGGGCATGGTGGCCATGGAGGTGATGCCGGTGGAGGCAGGAGGCGGGTCGGTTAAGGTGCGTATCGCCAACAGGGGTTCATGCCACTTCTCTCACGCACTCCCCCAGCAGCGTCGCCCATAACCTTGACGCGTCGCCCCCACCCACCCTCAAAGCCTTTCCCCTCCCGTGTGCCGACCGCTCTTTCCAGAGCAAGGAGAAGATGAGGCGCACCATAATGGACAGCTACAATGCCACGGTCACCGCGGCTCCAAAAGTGGGCTTCGGTACAGCGGAGAGGCCCGCGCTGCTGGAGGGCAACCCGGATGCACCTGGGCCAGGAGCCTACGCCATCAAGTCCACGATGCGAAAAAACCCCTGCAGCGCCTTCCGCAACCCACCCTGCTTCTCCATCAGGGGCAGGGAGAAGTTCGGGTCGCCTGACCTTAAGGCCTGCGACAGGGCCACCCAATTGGAGCCGGGTCCCGCGGCGTACAAGATACCACACATCGTCGCGAGTGAAGTACGTGTTGTTGGCCTGCTGCTGATGCGTCGCGAACTGCTCCCGCTGCTGCCGCAGCTGCTGGCACTGCTACTGCTGCTGCTGCACCAGTACCTGCCTGCACAGCATATGGCGCAAGACGTACTCGCTTAGTTTCCTGCTACACATTTTATGTGGCACTTGCTACGAAACCCACTAGCAGTGACACTAGCAGCTGCTCTGCTTGCACCCAGCAAGACAGCACCCCGACTGAAGCTACCTACCTAATGCTCATGTGTCCGGCTCAAACCACGTGCAGCGACAACCACCGTCCTTCACCTTCCCACGGAGCACATGGGCCAAGTCAGATGCTGTCATAGCACGAGACATCACACCAGGGCCTGGCACGTACGCGCTGCCAGCCGCAGGCAAGCAAAGCGCTGAGCACTATTGGCGCTGAGTGTCGTTGTCGCCCGTAAACACGCATGCCATGTACTCATCACGTCTGTGCTGCGGCCACCGGTGCTTCATACTAGGTGGTATTTCATGCCAAGGAAGACATACTCGCACGCTGCTGAGGCCGCACAGCCTGCGCGTGAGTGTGTGATGTGCAGCTGGAGGTTGCTGAGCCCATGCTTTTTGTGCCGTCTTTTGCGCAGTGGGCAAGCAGGTGCTGTCCACCAAACGGAGCCACAGCGGACCGGCGTTTGGAACGGGAGGCAGGCCGCCGCTGGTGCAAGTTAGCACGGACGATATAGGCCCCGGCGACTACGAAGTGCCTGGAAATTTGGGGGAGAAGCAGGTGCGGCGCTTGTACCTGCGTCGCGAAACAAACCAAGTACAGTACTTAGTAGTACTAGTAAACCTAAGGCAAGTGGAGAGTCCATGTGCAACCTGTAGCTAGTCAAATGAGGCTGGAACAAGGAGCATGCTTGGTGTAGAAGAGGTGCGGACGCAGCACGTCGCTACTCAGAGCTCACATTTGCCGCATCAATGAGCCTTCACACGTTTCAACAAGTTCTGACAGATGTAGAGGAATTGGGTGAAGCGGTGGACAAGCACTCGCCAAGGCATGCCACCACGCACCACAGTATTATGCTGGCCACAGCAGGCGGGTGTAAGGCATGCTGCCGCGGCAAACACTTGTCTGTCTCCCAGTGACATCAGGGGTAGCTGCCCGCAGCTTGTCTGCGGGGCGCTGCACGCGCTGCATGGCATTCGTGCTCCAGAACCCATGCCTCTGTTGGGCCTCACGGCAGTATCCCCATCTGTGAGATTAACTCCTTGAGATTAGCACAAGGCAGTGGATGCCACGCCCAAACTCTGTGCTCACTACCAGAGGTGCATACTCAGGGAGATGAGATGCGAAGCGCTGTATGGTATGTGCCATAGCTTGCAGGCGCGCCGGGTCAACCTGCCCCGCCTGCTGCTGTACTATTTGCGGTTGTGCAGAGGTATGACATGATGCCGGTAGCAGTTTTACTACTTGCACTTGAGGGCGTGGAAAAGAGCCCATGTCACGCATACCAGCGCACATGTGGCCACGTGTGGCACATGCCCGGCACCGAATGTATATTTCTGCTGAAGTATACATACACCCACCCACAGCTCTGTGCAAATAAGAGCAGCAAGTGATCGCCGGTGGTAGTTGCAGGTGTGATGCCACGACTGCCAGGCCTCTGCAGGGCGCATTCGCTAGCGCCATGGCATAGGTGCGCTGGACACTCTGACACGTGTACATGCGCCTTAGTAGTCGCATCTCCTGCCCATACAGTGGCGGCAACGCCTGCTATCCCTGCCTGCAACCTCGTCGCCAATGCACACATGCTCAACCACTAGAGCCGCAGCTACTACCCACCCTCCAGTAGCGCGCCGCCATGTTGACACCCTTAAGGGTGCGAAAATCGGGAAACACCCGAAGAGGGGACAAGTGCAAAGGCAGGGGCAACAACCACAACCTACCACCCTACATAAGTCTTTGTCGCACAGCCGCACTTGTCAAATTTTAGGCGGCCCGGGCCACAGCCACCCACTCACGCCCAGTGCCACCAACTGCGCCACGCCATCCGCACCTCACATGCCCCCCGCGCCTCCTTCCATTAATCACATACTGGAAGTGTCTCGAGGTATATGTATGCTACCTCATAGTATGTCCATGTTCACATTACAGAATCAATGTAGGTGTGTGTGTTAAATACCTCCTTCATGTATGAAACGATGCGCGCGCGCCAGGTCGACTCGCGCAAGACCAACCACCGCGGCTCGCGCTTCGCCAAGCCCGGCGGCCCCCCCAAGGTGTCCAAGCGCGGCGGCAGCCACCAGTCCCCCCCGCTGTCCGCGGCCGCCATGCACCCCGAGGACGCCTTTGGCTACGTGCCGGGCGCGGGCGCGTACGACATACCGTCCACGCTCCTCAAGAACCCCTCAAGCGCCTTCCGCAGCCCCCCCGTCGTGCGCCTCAGCGGGCGCGAGAAGTTCGGAAGCCCCTTTGCGTCCTGCTGCTGACGCCGTCCGCGCACGGCGGCGGCGGCGGCGGCGGCGGCGGCGGCGGCGGCGGCG
>JAULBY010057071.1:0-10950 GCA_032358315.1 Ophiocytium majus
CTGATTTCCTGGTCACACGCACCGTGTGCAAAGGGCTTTCCGCGCCCTAAGCGGAGTTTAATAAGAGTACATGTGCACATACCGGTACTTGTGGTATGTGCACATGACAGAGCGCAGCCATGCGCCCAGCAGGACTCGGCCGTCGGTTTCAACTGACTACCTCGGGCAGCGGGAGTGCTGCATTCTGCACCAGCAGCGGCAACGGCGCAGGAGCGGCACTGCATGCCACCACCCTTCAATGAATGACACGCGCGCATGGCAAGTGGTACAGTGCAGCTGCGAGGTAGGTGTCACAGTGACAGTCACACCCCTGACCCCGACCGGAGTTGAGGTTTTGGCGGAACGACCACCTGAATTCAGGTTTCGGTGGACAAGGAGGAGCAATGATCGTATCATTGTGTTCTTACACATGTGTGGTGGTGACACAGTTGCACGTCTCGGCACTGATGTGGAAAAAAACAGACTGTGAGAGAAACAGCCACAACGGCCCGGTGACAAGTGCAATGGCACTGAGGTCGTTTACAGATTGCGTCAAGGTGCAGATGCTACCACAGGACGTGTGCAGCAGCAACGGCATCCAGGGCAGATGGACACTGACTGCAAGGTACTCACAGCAATGATTTGATGCATGTGCGTGTTATTGTCGTTGACAAATTTATCGCACAGCCGAAAGTGCATGGCTCACTGTGCGGAGCGCAGCCGGCACCGTTCACAGCTGCCGCGGACCAGCAAATGCAAGGGAAACCCATCAAGTACAGTTGCAAAGGAAACACCAGGGGTGCCACTGTCCAACACACGGACACTGAAAACCACAGCTCTGTCTCCCTGATGCTCCTTGCCCCCCCCCCGGAGCTGCAAATGGTGGAGCCTCACCCTGCAGCCGCGCCGCTGTGTGCCAGCCAGCACAGAGCCTCCACTGCAGGCTCCACTGCCTACCCGCCACTGTCGCCACGTGTGTCAGCAGGCGTGCTTGGCTCCCCCATGTGCACGCCAACGTGGCGCCACTGAGCGCGTGGGCTGGCACCTACTACGAAGTGACTGACAGACGATTTCAAGTACCGTACTTGCTTTACTAGCTTCGCTTTGTTGTAGGAGGTCCACAGGCCTGTCACAGGCCACATCTGGTATTCCGTAGTGCTACTGATATACTTCTTAAGTACTGTAGTTTTATTTATTTGAACTTGTGCGCGTGCAAGAGCCACAGGGTGTTGTGTGGGAAAGACACCTGGAGAGTTTGGGTCTGCCATGAACGGTGGATGGCCATGTGACGGCGCGCCAATAAGTTTTCTGTTTTATGTGCACTTGTGGGCATGCAAGCGCTCATGCCATGCATTCCAGCACGCTCATGGCGGTGAAGTACTTGAATTACCTGCACTTGTGGGTGTGCAAGAGCCCATGCCATGCATGCCAGCGTGCATGAACCACATGCCGGCAGCAGCAATAAATATGGACTACTAGTAGTTGTACACAACAACAATGTGCAGTACCCTGTAACCACTTAGGTCCAGTGAGCGTCTGCTGCGCGATGAACAGTGAACGCCACCCGTGCCAAATGGACAAGTGCACTGGCCCGTCAACAACTCAGAACTCCATCTCACCTGCTGATGCACACCAGCCGCAGCTCCTGCGGCAGCGCAACAAGGATCACAAGTACGGCAGAGGTTTCAGCCACCATGTTGTCGACAAGCCTTGCCATGGCGACGAGTACAAAAAATGGAGTGGAAAGGGGCTGGTCATGGTCAGTTGATGATAATACCTCGCAGTAATAACAAACAACATTTTGGTCAGTACTAGTAGTTTGCGCCCAGAGGCTGGGCCTCCCATGGCTCAGGACATCGCTGCTGGTTGGTAGTTCCTGCTGTGCCAAAACTGGCAGTGTGTTGGTCATGCCCGGCCCAGAAGCAACCCTAGAAGCAGACCTTGCCCCAGTTGCCGCTGCTGCTCATGCGTACCACACGAAATTGGGGGAGTCACAGTAGCAGCCTGCTCATCATTATGGGCCAGTTACTGGGGTTTCAGCGACCAGGGGTGCCCTGGGAGGCCCACCAATACCAAAACCCAAAATTGGCTGCCCGAGAATCGCACGACGCGCCTTGCTACATGTATGCCAACATCAGCGATATGGCGGGGTGCATAAATTCGTACGGGCTGCAAAATGATGGCCACCTTGTTTCGTGCCTGCGGCGCTTGATTTTGTTCTGACAAACTGATCAACGACAGGACAGCACACGTGCGGGTTTTTGTTTACTTCACAACACGGCCGTGAGGCGAGAAATACGTGTGCACGGGGGAAAAATGACCTACAAAAGACCTGTTGTTAATGGGATGTACATTACGATTCACACTCGTTGACAGCTTGCCTCGGGCGACTTGCTTGAAGGCAGAATGAAGTTTCGGCAGCATGGTGTGTACATTCGTACACCATGTACACATGTACTTCTGAAGTACATGCATACTACAGCAGTTATATTTATTTGCACTTGTGGGCGTGCAAGAGCCCACTGATGTGGCCATGGCAAATGCATGGCGGTGTATGTTCTAGCGGGCGCCGGCAGACTACCTAGGGCTGGATCTGCCAGGGCAGGTCGTCCGCCAGGGCGCCATGCAAAGCCGTGCGCTCCCCCCCGCCCACACCAGCACCTGCCCCACAAACCCCTGGCGTCGTCATGTATACAAGCACGCGCTGAGACAGCGCCATATGGAGAGCAATGCCACTGTAGTACATAACAATACACACACGTAAATATGACGTAGTACTTCAATCGAAGCAATATGCATTCAGACAAAATAATTTATACAGCAAATACATGTGCACCGTATATCGCGCTTTTTGGGCGTAACAGGACGTGTACAAATACTTTGAAGCATGCCGTTATTCATACTTGAAATATAATGTAGTACTGTAGTACATTCTACGCCGTGACCTATCACTGCTTTCATGTCCTAGTTGCTGGCCGGCCCTCCCTGTGGTGCAAAATCCGGCCATTTTTTTTTATTTTGACGCCCCTGCCCGGCCCAGGAACAGTGTTAGAACTTGCCCCAGTCACCACTGGTGGCCACGGGCACCATGCAGAACCAGCGCATTGTCAGTAAGGGGTCTTTTTAGCTCCAACAGTGTGCTTCGTAGTACCTGAGGACCAGGGGTGCACTGGGAGGCCCACCAATGGCAAAACCACAGGTCGGATGCCCAAAAAGCGCGCACATTTTGCATGCGTTACTGTCGATGCATGCCAGCGCCTACACCATCGCGTGGTGCACTAGTCAATACGGGCTGCTAACCAGCGGTCAACCTGTGTGGGCCTGAAGGTTTTTGAGAAAGAAATGACAAAACAAAAAAAACTCGGCAAGGCAAAACAGTAACAACGGAAAAGCGGACACGTGGTTTTCCTGTACACCACGGCCTGTTGACAGACCTGCCGGGCAAGGCAACTTGTAGATTGGCAGCACGGTGCTCTGTATGTTTTTTTGACTGCTGGCAGGAAATAAATACTGCGGCCCCGGCCACGGACGCACCTCTGAGACTACACTTTGTTACCACTGTCACTTGGACAGATGCAAGCAGCAATGCCTTGGCACAGCACCATGTTTGCTCCAAGTTGATAACTTAACTGGCATCTGCTGCGCACTTCGCGATGGGAGTGTGGCGCTAGCGCCGTGCTTCACAGACTTGCGACGCGGTGGGCCCCGCATGGGGGGTGGGGGGGCGTGCACGTTAAACCAACCCCTGCAACACACATGCCATTCCGAGAGCCTCACAACACTGCCGCTGTAAATTGCCTAAGTGTGTCTGCCACAAAAGACTTGAGAAGGTGCAATTTTTGTTGTGTGCGCACAGGTCTTGGTGGTAATGAGCCGCGTGAGCCCACATTTACGTGGCAATAGGAAAGAAACGGCCTACGCCAGACTGTTGTCACATGGAGAAGCAACATAATCCACGGTATGTCGCTGGCTTGCCCCTGGGGAAGGCATACTGGTAGTGTGTGACAATGATGTGACACGTGACAAAACACTCACTGACAGCAAATGAACTGCAAACCCCTTCAGCACCGGCCAAGGGTGCACCTCTCGCGTGGCATGCACTGCCGGTGGAGGATTTGTAAGTGGCCAAAGGCAGGGTTGCAGTGCTGCACAACACCCAGCAGCCAGGCCAAGCCCTGCACACTTGTCACACAACTGAATACCAAAGCATCCAGTATTAGGCAGATGATACCTCTGGCAACAACTTGGAAGCTGGGCACACCAGAGCCTGCCACACACCCAACTGGTGTTACTGGCCCTACCCATAGTGCTGACAGATCAAGTGAGCCCAAAACTTGCCATATACTCTCAGCACAGGTCTGTGGGTGCCACACCAAGACTGAAAGACACATTGTAGAACTTGCTGTGCACCAACAACGCCAACTGAACAGCTCACCAGTCAGCTGTCCCCCCACGCCTCGCAGCTCCGCACGAAAGCACGCCGACACGCACAGGTGCCCCTTGTCTCTGGGGCACGCTGTAAGCCGCCCCCTGGGCGATGTTACTGAGCAGCAGGTGGGCGCTCTCTCACAGCGTTTACGGTAACTCCTCCCAGCTGCTTTCTTTCAACGACCAGGGCGCGATCTCCAGCGCGAGTCCGCCGCGGCGCGCGCATTCGCGAAGTGCGCGGGGCACTTCACCACCGTCCAGGTGCCTCCGCTCCCTGGCGAATTCTGTCAGCCGTCCCCTGGGCAATTGTGTACTGCCTGGAGAGAGCAATGGCAACTGCGCACTGCACTGCCTTTCGCTGCTGCCGTTCGCCACAGAGGCGCGCCGTCCTCGGCAGCGCGAGCGGCGCCAGCCGGGGAGGCGAGCGAGCGCGCGCAGGACAACTTGTGCATCGCGGCAGCCTGCAGCTGTGAGTCCTTCGTGCAACGGTGGTCCCCTGGCATCATCATCATCTCTAGCGCGTCTGCCGTCGCCAGGTCCGGCCGGCCGCGCGGACCAGCCAGCTCGCGATGGACGAGCTCAGCACTACTAGTAGTGCCGCTGCAGCTTTGTGCGAAGGGGTCAGTTACGTTTGAAACCCTGTGTGACTCACCAACGGGCTTGCCTGGTTGCTCCAAACCCCCACGAAGGCCACCATGGCTGGCGCAAAGGGAGCGCACGAGTGCAGGAGAAGTGCCGATCCGCCGACAACGCGCTGGCGCGTTTCCCGGGCGCCAAGCAAACTCGCAAACCACGTCCACCCTTGTCACCGGGAGCATGTCCCAGCACAGCGCAAGAGCTGGCACACGTTGCTCGTCACGCCTCGCAGCTCGCCGCTGGCACTGCCTGGCGGACCATGCAGGCTTCACTGCGTACAGCGATCAGCAACATAGGGCTGTTCTTCTTGCTGGGGCCACCTCTGCCGAGGTTGCGAGCAGGACAGGGCCTGCGTGCTGGCTGGCAGCATGCGCAGACCACAGCTGCTGCAGCAACCACAGCGGCAGCGGCAACCAGGCTGTGTGCCTGCGCAGGAGCACGGCGGCGAGGCACAACACGGCTGCTGTGCCAATGGCGGCAGCAGCGCCACATGTACATGTTCAAGTGTTGAAGCGGATCGCACTCTTAGGTGAGCGCTGAGCACCCTAATTTGTCTGCAAAACTGCTTGGCACACACGGCGAAGGCCTCGCAGAGTGAGTGCACGAGACACGAGGCACACACGCACACGCTGACGGCGGCGGGCTACCGGCAGCAGCAGCAGCCGTGCTACTGACCAGCGACCGTGTCTAGCACCAGGCCTGACTCACCCGCACGCACACGGCGGCAGAGCAGGGCTAGTGAGACACATTGCAAGTTTTCCTGTACCAGCAGCTTTCGCTTAGTGAGGAAGTGGTGAGGGGTTGAAGGGGCGTGCGCCGACCGCCGACGGGGTTGCCGTGCGAGGAGGTGAGTGATGGCTGGGTCCTGCTGCGTCTCTGCTGCTCGGCCGTCGCGCGTTCGCTCTCTGTGGCGCCATAGCCCACCCTGCTGCTCCCAGGACGGTTTCAGGAGCAAAAAAATTCGGTCAAGCATTGTTGCCTGAGCTGGCGAGCCCTGTGAGGCACCGTAGTCGGCCAGGCGGCCCAAGAGGCAAGGGCAGCGGGTGTGGGCGAGGTGTACACGTCCGCTCGGCGTCGGCAAGACCGCGGTGGCGCTCATAAGCCGCACCAGCGGCTGAAAGGCGACCAATACCAGCAGCAGTAGCAGTCAGTGCTCAGCAGTAGCAGCAGACGGGGTTGAAATTAGGCAACAAGTGTTGCTGTATGTTTTTTGTTGTTTTTTGAGGCAGTGTAGTGGAGCATTGTCAGGCTTTAGCTTCACAACTCTGGTGCCCACATTGTTAGCTTGCGCAGCAGCAGACCCACTCTGTGCACGCATGTTGCATGCCCAATTCAGCCATGTTTGACAGCGCCATGTTCCATGCCATGAAACAGGCTGACTGTAAAAATGAGCAATGTTCATTCACACAGGTGTCAAACCCACACATCAGCACTGCTTTGTATATGGTATTGCGCGCACAGTTGTCCACGGTTGCTCATGCGCTGCTGCTGCTGCTGCTGCTGCTGCTGCTGCTGCTGCTGCTGCTGCTGCTGATGCTGATGCTGCTGCTACTGCCTGCCTCCACCCCGCTTCTGCCACCAAGGTGCGCCATTTTCTGCTCAGCGCCAGCAGCGGCGCCACGCCCTGTATGATGCCCAAGACGTGAGAAGAGCATGTCAACGCCATCCTGCACGCCCGCGCTGCGGGTACCCGAGCTGTCACCCGGTGCAGTCGCCGACGCGGCACTGGCGGATGGTGAGTGCACGCAGATGACTCAAGCCCCTCGGTCAGGTGCGCCACAGGACACTGACATGACAGCTGGAGAGCCTGCGTATGCGCATTGCCTACATGGGCTCTTGCGTTTTTGTGTGTGCCAATGCAACAGCAAGCAGCTGTCGCCTGGTTGGCGCCAAGTGACATGTGGGGTGCGGCCATGTGTGTGCTGCACGGTGCCTCAACTTCAAGTTGCATGGTCTGCTGCTGAGCACATGCTTCAACTTGAAGTATGACACGAATCCACCGCTTGCCTGTGGCTCCAGGCGAAGCCGGCAGCAGCAGCAGCAGCAGCTGTGTTGCAGAAGCTGCTCAGCGTGCTGACACTGCTGCGTGCACTCTTGTGTTCCCTCTTGCATGTTTTTTTTTTTGTGCCGTTGCCAGCGTTGATGACATATCAAGCTCTGCCGACACCCAAGGCTCCAGCAAGGTGAGGGCGCTGCACTGCCCAGCACTGCTGTCCCATGTATTTGTATTACATGTGAATACAGTACTGAGGTCACCACTGTGTGTCCATTGTGCTCCATGTATGCTGCAGCCATGCGCCATGACGCATGCCAGTCCTGCACCGCCTGCATGCCTCATGATGGCGCTACAAGCAGCCTAGATCAGCGCTGCAGCTCACAGATGCTGACAGCCAGCAGGACAAGCGACATGTGACACGAGACAGTAACGGTGTAGGGAACGATGCTCTCACACACGTCCGTGCATTGCTTTAGATAGGAGTCCCCTTCAAAGTGTTTGTACCTGGGCTTAGCCCCTCGTGGGAGAGCACAGCCTGCCTCACACAACTGTGCTGGGGTAGTGAAGTGATGTCAGGCTACGGCAGGCTGGCGATGTCATCATCTGTGCAGCCCTACTGCTGAGCACTGGCTGCTGCTCAGCAGCTCAAAGGCTTGGACGTACCTGCAGCCATGCCTCCTGTGACATAGCAAATGACGTAGCACACCATAAGTTGAAGTTGTATCCATAAGTTGAAGTTGACTCTGTAACTTGAAGTTGACTCATGAGCAGACTCATGGCGGTCATGCCATTTGTGACGCAGCAAGTGAAGTATACCTCAAGTGGAAGTAGGCACATGGGGTTGCCCTGCAGCCTGCAACCAACGCGCTAGCCATTGTACCTGCTGCGTGTAGGGCAGCCCCCAGCAGCACACCACCGACACATGCCTGCGTGTGCGCGTCAGGCCCTTCCGCCTTGTGACTGCACATGCCCATGCACAAGAAAGAGCCGCTGGAATCTTGGCACCTGTCATCTGACCACACGCTGTCGCGACGCCGGTGCTGTTGCTGCAGGGGCGCCGCTGGGGCAAGGTCAAGACCGAGGTCTTGACCTCCGTTGGTGGCGCCTGGCGCGCTGTGACCAACCGCTTTCATGCCCTCACGCACAGGGCGGGCGGTGTAACGGGCCACGACGAGGTGACCGAGGAGGTGAGCGCATGCCTTTGCACTATGCTGGACTTGGCACACGTGGCCTGCGTGATGTATTCGGTATGCATGCGTTGCTGTGCCGCACCAGGAGCAGCTGCCTCAGTTGCAGTTAGCAGCGCCGGGCAGCGCACCGCATCGCGCACTTTGCCGCACCAAGCCCCGTTTTTTGCGCAAAGTTGTGAGATGCTTATTAAAGTAGGTCATACACAAGGCATGACAGATGGCTGCACAGACCTTCAAGCTCTGCCAGTGCTGACGTGCTGACGTGCCGCTGTGCCCTGTATGCTGGTGGTGATGCCTTGCAGAATGACGCTCCCCTGGAGTTGCCCGAGGTAGAGGAGGCTTTCCAGTGCGCGCTGGGTGTGCACTCCGGCAAGAGCAGGTATGTGTTCTGGCATGTCTGAACTGCTTACAACAACACTGATGACGCGGCACACCGTTCCATGCACACGTGGGGGAGGGGATGCGAGCACAAAAGACGCTGCCTGTCTGTGCATGCATGGACTGGTGGTAGTACATGTCTGCCTGCCTGCCACTGCGTGTGCCTAGCTACATGCTGGCTCTGGTGACACTCTTCGCTTGCCACTGCCACCTGCTGGCTGTTGTCAGCCCGACCGAGCACTCGCTGGGAATCATCTATTGTGCCTGGCGCACCCCACACGCATGCATTCCGTTCAATCATGCGGTTGTAACCGCACCTTGTCTGACACACTATGGGTTTGACATGCCATTACTTATCTAATCCACTTGGTGCGTCTGCTGCTGGTGACTGCTCACAGGCGCGTGTGCCGGGGAAAGTACATCCGTTGCAGTGCCTACCCCGTGCGCCCAGTTGCGGTGGTGAGTCAGATTCATGTTTGGCCATTTGGATGTGCTGGTCATGCCTTTTATGTTACATGCACAACATTCGGCAGACATCACATGATATCGCACCTGTGAGTAGCGCTCCCATGGGCGGCAGCAGCTGCAAGTGGCACTATGATCCGCTGCAGCACTACCCTTGCATGCTCACGCCAAGTGCGTGTCCTTGCTGTTCGATGTTTGTGCACAACACGTGTTGCACCTAGATGTACAGTGTACCTGGTTGCAGCCCTGTAACGGTCAGAGCACACTGCTGCAGCCACCAACCCTGTACTCTCCGCCATGAAGGAGCGCTCTATCCCCTGCACTTCCAACAACCGCCACCCCGGCGTGTGCCACCAGCAGACCAACATCCTGCACTCTGCTGTGCTGCCTCTTCCCGTTGTGCTGCAGCGAGTGGTGCTGCTGGTGCCGCCACCCTACCCGTGGCGCTCACTGTACAGCCTGCCAGTGCACCAGATGGATGTGGCTGGTGTCACCGACCATGTTCGTGGCGCCGTTGCTGCGCGCGAAGCAGCCATGCAGCTCGTGGTGTCCCACACCAGCACTGTGTTTGCCGACGTGCAGCCGTTGGTGGTGGTAATCACCCCCATGGCTGCCGCGTGGAGGGTGGAGGCACCGGTGGACGCGGCGCCCACCATGGCGATGGCCACTGCGGTGCTGCACACGCAGGTGAGGCTGCGTTTCCTATGGATGTTGTGGCATGTGGCGAAAATGCTCCACTTGCCAGCGGTGTGGCTGTGTGTGTGTCATGACACGGCGACACATGTCATCCTGCCCAAGCAGGCGCGGTTTGTGTCATGGTAGTGCGCATTGCATTGCTATCCGCGAGATTACCAGCTTTGCGACCGCTGCAGTCTGACGGTGGATTGCACTGCCCAACCTTTGTGCTTCTATTCGCTGAGCATAAGTGCTCAAGGCATGCAAGGCTGGACTGCATGGATGTGTAGCCGCCATGACCTGCTCAGCATTATCATGCGTAACAACTGCACTATCACCTTCTCACACTGCCCTGCACTCCGCTGCACTGCCTCTGCCTTTTCCTTGTCTTGCGCCTGTTGCAGCATGTGGTGCTGGCGCCGCCGCCACTATGGCGCCCACTGCCTGTGCGCCACGTGCACCTGGCTGGTGACCGTTCATGCTGGTGACACCTTCGCTGTGTGCGAGCCAGCCAAGCAGCTTATGCTGTACTACAACAGCACTGCGCTTGACGCCATACAGCCTGCCGTGCCAGTGGTCCTCACGGCGGCGGCAGCGGAGGCACCGGTGGAGTCGGCACTCGCCATGGTGCCAGTGACGGATGTGCTGCCAGCGTACAAGCAGGTGAGGCTGCATTTCTTGTGCGTGCAAAGGCGGGTGATGCAAGTGCTGGCTCGTGCCAATGGTGCGCTGTGCGCGTTGTGACAGGGCGATACAGTGTTCTCTACCCAAGCAGACGGGTTTATGTTTTTGCGTTGTGCTGTTCTGCACAACGTTTTCTGACAGCTTTGTCGCTGTCGCGATGGCAGATTTGGTGGTGGCTTGCACTGTCCCAGCCCTCATTTTGCTGCTTGCTGAGCATGTGCCTGGGGTCCGCAAGGCTGGCAATCGCTTTTGCGGCCATGACTCATGACTTGCTCAGCCGCACGCACCATGTGTAACAAGTGCACTACCACCTGCGCACAAACCGTTGTGTGCCATGAAGCAGACTCCCATCGGGTATGTGTCGCCCACCTGTGTTGCCTGAGTTATTTCGCTGATCTGTCTTATACTTCAAGTACTTGAAGTACGGGGCTGCAGACCCCACTTTTCTTATTCGTGCAGCAGCTGAACGCTCCCCGTGTGTGTGTCTCCCCCCCCCCCCCCCCCCCCCCCCCCCCCCCC
>JAULBY010057082.1:0-10947 GCA_032358315.1 Ophiocytium majus
GGGTCCTGCTTTAGTGCGGGGTGAGGGTGTGAGCGGTCGACTCGACATTGGTGCAAGATATATATACCGGTATGTGTGTACATACTACATAGTATGATAATGTGTGCGCTCCGAGGCCCACCTTGCGCACGAACGACGCGGCGATGAAGTCGATGCCGTGCACCATGCCCCAGTTGACAATGTCGTCCACGTCCTGTCGCGGGCAGGAACCACGCGCGCAACACACAAGTGGTCACGTCACGTGAGCACGTGAGCTGAGGTGCCGCGATACAGTGCAGCGCCTAGCGCAATGTGGGTCATGTGAGCACGGCAGCTGAGTCGCCACGCAGCATTGCAGAAGTCGTGGATGCCGTCCGCGGCCCGTAGCACTATGGAAGCATTAAATAGTGCTTCTGAAGTGTTTTAGAAATTGATATAATAAGAAATTCTTGTAGTCACGTGTAAACACTATATACTTCAAAGTATTGCCATGGCATATTGTTTCGTTTTCATTACAGCGCACTCGCGATTTAGCGCGCTTTCGTTTACTGCCGTGTGTGGTTTGATGAAAAAAAACTTTAAGGCTGCTAAGCCCAGATACTGCCTTGGCTGGGGCCAAATGCCAGGCCGAAGCTTGTGGGGTGATTTGTCCACCTGGTGAAAAGCACCAGGCAGACTTAATGCGGTGTCCAGAGACCTGTCACAGACCACATGATTCCGTATGAAAACAAGAACGCCCTGTTTCGTTTGGTGCGGGGCTTGCTTTGAAGCGGGAAGCCTATGGGGGTGGCACTACCCCGCACTGATTCGCGCGTGCACTGCATACCTAGCACATTCCGTGTGGCCAGCCGGGCATGTGCACGTATTGTAATAAAACTCCTTCCCTGCGGCATGGCGCGGCCCGCAGCCGCAAATACACTTACAACAGCTACCACCTGCCTCTACTTGACAGCACGCTACCGCACCGGCGTTAAGCTTGATGGCCATGGCCCCTTGCACGCCCCCTTAGGTGCGCATAATCCGACTGTCACGACTACCTGAGGTACTTCGGAAGTGTGTACTGGGAGTATAAAACTGATAGCCACTGCTGTCACTATACAATGGTATGTACTAGAAAAAAGCACTGTACTTCACCGAAGTATGTGAGACTGTATTGAATAGTTCCCATGGTGCGTCGAACATAGATCTAGTCCCAAGCTACACTATCAATAGCATGCTACGTAAGTTGTAACACAAGATGAAGGTAAACTGTCACACGTGCACATGCACCTTCCCGCAGTCATGGTGTGCACGGCCACACCCGCTCCTGACAGGTCCCGCATGTGTGACAATTTTTTTGAAACTCAACAACTTGTATGTTGAAGTTGCACTCTTGAACACGCCTTCTCCGTCAGCGTGGGCGGGTCCACACCCTGCTCCTGACAGGTCCCACATAAGAAACGTGTATGCAGTCCAATATTGAACTCTTAGAACTATGTTGAAGTTACACACTCTCGAGGTCAGCAGAATGCACCTTCTCCGTCAGCGTGGGCAGGTCCACACCCCGCACCGGACAGGTCCCACATAACACACTTGTCTGCAGTCCGATATTGAACTCCCACGTGTACTTCCAAGTATGTTGGTGGATATTAGTCATAGAGACATGAGGGTGTGTGCGCATGTTGAAGTTGCTCTTGAAGTTAATGGAGCTCACCTTCTCCGTCAGCGTGGGCAGGTCCACGACCGCTCCCGGCAGGTTCATGTTCTTGCGCTCGCCGAGCTTGCAGTTGTTGAGCACCTCGCAGATCACAGAGCTGCTCAGCGCACCGCGCCAGCAGCAGCAGCAGCAACAGCAGCAAAGTGTGCTCAGGATTTGCGGCTGCTGCGCGCTCAGCAGCAGCGGCGGCAGCAGCAAAGTGTGCGCAGCAGTTGCAGCTGCTGCATGATGAGCAGCAGCAGCAGCAGCAAAGTGTGCTCAGCACACTTGCGGCTGTTGCTTGCTCAGCAATTTGAGCACCTCGCAGATCGCTGACTGCTCAGCACACCACAGCAACAGCAACTCACTCAGTCTTGACCTCCTTGACCTTGACCACCAGGCAGCCGTCCGCCACCAGAGAGGAAAGGCTCAACAAGTGGAAGTTACCTAGTTGAGTACCACATGACTCCATTCACAGCACTCACTCAGTCTTGGCTTCCTCGACCTTGAGCACCAGGGAGCCGTGCCACCAGACAGCCGAAATTCAACAAGTGGAAGTTACCTACTTCGAAGTACTTGAAGTACATGTGCAATCTTGAAGTTCACTACCATAATACAGTGGTATTACTCTGTCACAGCACTCACTCAGTCTTGACCTCCTTGACCTTGAGCACCAGGGAGCCGTCCGCCACCAGGATGGACTGCAGGAAGCAGCGGCAGAAACAGGGGTTCACGTGGTGGTGCAAAATCAGGCGCACACGTGCTGGGCAAGAGGGACAAAATGCTTCTAAGCAGCGGCAGTTACGGCTTCTTGTGCTGTAACTGTCGGGCTGGTGCATGTATGCTTGGCACTTGGGGTGGCCGGGTAGCTCACTTGTGCATCGAAGCGGTGGTGGATGTACCACAAAATTACCACTTTGGTATGTATAAACATACCACACATTGAACAGAGCAGCAAAGGTCTTACATGAGCGGTGACGGTTACGGCAGTTGCGGCAGTTGCCAGGAGCTCACCGAGCCGGTTTGCACGCTGGTGGGCAGGGACTTGTAGGAGCACGCAATCTTGTCCTTGGTGCCCTTGAAGTCGTAGTCCGTCGTGAGCTCAATGTCCTGTGGCCAGCAGACAACATAAATACCACAAGAACCACATGATTAAGTACATTTGTACATATTTCAGCAGAAGTATATGTGTACTGCTGCATAATTCAGGAGTCAAATACTAGAAGTATGTGCAGTGCACTCGCGACACAGTGCGCTTTGATATGGTGCGGTATGCAATTTAATGCGGGGTCCAGCAAACCTGTCACAGCCCACATAATACTACTGCAGAACTATAAAAAGTTATATAAACGCCCAACTCGATATAGTGCGGGGTCAGGGGGTGTGACACTACCCCCCACTATATGGCGAGTGCGCCGTACCGAAGTAAACATTTCTGCAATCATTGCTACCGTAAAGCACGAACGAGGGGGTCTTGTATAACGAGGGGGTCGTTGTGCAGCGTTATGTAGCCCTGTACACCGACTCCCCGCGAGTTGACAACGCGGGGGGTCGTTATACATTGTGCTTTACGGTAATGTTTTGATGTCCGCTGGCGACAGCGGAACACCAAGGTAGGTTGGTCATGCTTGTTCCGCTCATGCGCACTGTGCGCACGCAGTGCGCATACGGTTTTCCGCATCCTAAGCTGCGTTCAATTAAGGTGCAGTTTAGTACAGAGTTGCAGTCCTGTCACAGGCCACGTGGTTGCTGTACTGATGATATACAATATGGAGTTTATAGGCCTGCCACATACCAAGAAGTTGCTGTACTGACGGTGTACAATGCTGGTCTAACGTGTGGGGTCACACTGCCCTGCACCGAATGCCGAGTGCGTTGGCATGCACACAGAGGACAAAAATCTTTGTATACATGAATGCATGTACCATACCCAGTATATCGCACATACACACTACGTATACACTACTTGCAGTTTACTACGAACTACACAGTTTATCGCTTCTAGACTGAGTTTTCATGTATGTACATGTGTCTCACGGGACGGCTCGCTCTTGCCGGACGGGACACCTACACCTTGTGTAACCGCCAGAAGAGCTTCAAAGTTAACCTACAGACAGACACTTGTGTGGCAACGGTGTTCAAGTAGGTATGTGTTACAGCATGCAAAAAGTCCTTCTAGGAGTATCTATTCACGTATTTCACAAGTATGGATGTACCTCCTCGATACCACTAACTGTGTGGCACCTTCCCATGCGCCTGCTGGCAGCAGGGCGCGGAGGCGCGTTGTGTTTGCGCAAGATTTTACTTGCGTGTGACAAAGATATTGAAGTAACATGTGTGGTTACAGCCCTATAAATCTATAAACATGTACTCAGTGAAAATCTCTCTATGTACGCATTGATGTATACACTTCAGTACATGTACATCTGTGCCTGCAGTAGGTTCGGGGGCTGCTGCCTTTGTAGGCGCGCTCTCTTGCTGTGTCACCCGCTGGCACGGTGGACCGCCCGGTACATCCCTATGGTTTGGAGAGACTCAGCGGTCTTTGCTCCGCTGTAGTATACATACTCTGTGAGTTTTCATACTCCAGAAGCCGTTTTTTGGGTACAGTACTGTACAACGTGCTCTTGATTTGTCAAAGTACTATATAATACTACGGTATATAATTCGAAGTACATGTATGCATGTACATGCATGTATCTTTACAAACATGTAGATCCGTATGCATACGGCAGCACTGTGCGTCACTTTGCAGCCAGCGGAGCTGAAGATTCCAGACTCGTTCTTGTGACAGGTAAGTTGAAGTACTGCACATGTGATGTGTGCAGCGCCGATGTACATGCCTGGGGCAGCCACCAGTTAACACAAGTTACTTAATTATTTATTCAAGTGCTTGAAGTATGTGCACGCATGCACATGATGAGAGTGCTGTGTGGCATATTGCTGGTGCATGATGTGATCTATCATGTCTGCACCCCCGCAAGACATTGAGCTGGCCACCGAGCCACATGTGAAGTACATGCTGGTTTCAGCCTGGCGTTTTGACTCAGCGACGGCCGTATCTGGGCTTGGCGAACTTTCAGGCTCCTTTCATATGTGCTGAAGTACATAGGTGGAGTACATGTAAGTGCATATTACAGATGCGCACATACCATACCACCCAGACTCAAAGCGTACCGCCGCGAGTGCGCTGTACTCTCTCTCACCACTACAAGGCCCTGGATGGACAGCAGAAGTGTACAGAAACAACGCCTGCAGTGGATGTAGACATGCACGCGGTAATGCTACAACCGTACATACAGTGCACTCGCGATTGAGTGCGGGGTACTGTCACCCCCCTCGCACCCCCCACTAAACCGAGACCCGCACTACATCAAGTGATTATTTGTATATCATTAGTACAGCAACCATGTAGTCAGCGACAGACGTCTGGATCCCGCACTAAACCACATATCGCACTAAATCAAAGTGCACTTAATCGCGAGTGCACTGTAGCAGTGACGACGCCCCATGTCTTCCTGCTTTCTGCGCTTCCTGGTGTCTATGTGACGGTCTACACAGGCCAATATACAAATAGCCTTGTTTCAGTGCAACATGCATGCGCGACCTGGGTGTTTGCCCACCCCCAAACGTGTATATCGACGACAAAACCACTGGTAATACCACTATTAGATACATGTATAGTACAGTGGTACAAGTAGTGATAGTAATGGTAAACTCAGCAGTATACTGTACACATACATACTACAGTAGTAATTTAGATGCCCTAACTGGTGGGGGAAGGAACCACAAGTCGTTCCTACACTATTAGCAGTATAGAGATGTATTTTGACAGCGGCAGTTACAAAACAGTTACCTGGCCGCGCTCCAGGAACACGGGCTGCCCGCCCTCCAGCATGCCCGTCCTGATCTCGGGCCCCTTGGTGTCCTGCAGAAGTTGAAGTTTTTATATTGAAGTTTGTATATTAGTAGAGGGCATAGATTGAGGTTGCAGCCATCACCATAACCCACATCACCGGCAGAATCCACAGAAAACAAATAATCAGTGCACGCCCCCCAGAAGCTGCATTCATATTTTTAATAATATTTCCCATGGACTGTGGAACCCAGAAAAATGTGCGGGGGGGATACATTGGTTCGCGAGCCATGCAAACACCTTCAGAGGTGGCTTAGCCCCGGCATTCTGACAACGAAAAATATATATTAAAAAATGCAGGAGGGTACTTGACGGTTTCGAAAACCACCACAGTTACCAGACTAGCTGATGCGGGTTACTGCTTCTTGCCAGACCTTATGCTGCCTCGCACTCTCATGTTTACAAATTGATAGTACTTGCTGGGAGACGCGCCACTCATGGTAACCCAGCCACAGCAACTCTGGGATGCACTTGTGCCAGAAACGGCTTACAACGGCGGCTTTGTTGTTGTGGGGGGGGAAGCAGATTGGAATCAGCAGTGGCGCCAACACACAGGAGAGGCATGTCCAGGCCATCACAAGGCCCGGTGTATGCGGCATGCCTCTTGGGTTGCGATTATGCAACACTTCAACGCCTACATCAGCACACAGTCAATGAACGGCCGACCAAGTGCTGGTTCCATGATTGTGCATCACTTCAATGCCTACATCATCGCACGGTCGGAGAACGCCGCCCAAGTGCTGGGTCCACGGCCTTGGCTGCCCTACTACCTATTTTCGAAGCTGGAGTTGACACCATGCAAGTGTGTGTGTGTGTGTGTGTAAAGTGTGTGTGTGTGTGTGAAAGCCACACAGTGCTGGTTGACCCAGCAGGCCATGCAGCTAAGAAGAAGTGTAAGGCAGAAGTGGTGGTGAATGAAGCGCATTCGGACATGCATGCACTGTGCCTGCGTGCATGTCACAAGGGCGACAGTGCCTGCCGCTGCACGTACTGGCGCTTGATTACAAAGCGTTTACCATGTACCACAGTGGGAGCAGCAGCAGTGACTGCAGCAGCGCTAAGTGGTTCGCGACAGCCACTGGCTGCACCTCACGAGCGCATGGTGTCATTGCATGAGTGTGCAGTATGTACACGTGCGCACATACTTGACGTACTTGTTGAAGTAGTAACACCACTACTTCAAGTGCAAAAGGTGCTGACCAGCATGACAGACACGTTCTTGCCACGCCATGACGTAATGTCACATGTGTGTGTGTGCATACCTGCAGTTCTTCTGAAGTACTACGTAGTATGTGTGTACATAATTAAAACAATGCATCAACTGAATAAGCAGACACCTCAGGTTACAGAGGCGTGCTCACCAGAAGTCGTGAAGCTTCAAGTCCAAGAAAGTATTTCAAAAAGTGCTCACCAGCAGGCATACATACTTCAATACATACATACTTCAAGTACTTGGCAGAACTTCAAGTCACAGATAAGTGCTCACCAGCATGACGGCCACGTGCTTGCCGCGCCGCGTCGACAGAGCCTGCACGGCATCACAGCAGTCAGCAGCGCCGCCACCACCGGCAGCAGAAGCAGCGATTTGACGGTGTGAGCACCTGGCGCGTTCGCACGCATTGTATTTAGTAGCAGTAGTTTGTGTGGCGCAGAGAAGAGCGACAGGTAATGGGAAAGGGCGCCACATCGAGCTTTATATTGTGGCATCGAATCAATGTTACATGTGTGGCATGGCACAACCAGTGGTAGGGGTGGCGCGCCCTTTGCGCACAGAGCGCCACTGCAGAGCATTTTCGTGCGGCATCATCCAAATTGATTACTGATGTGTGACATGGGACAACAAGCAGTTAGGTGGCACGCCCTCTGCGCACGTTGCATAGCTTTTGAGCTGTCACAGCGCCGGCACGTGGGAGAAGCGCAATTATGGCGCAGCAAAGGCATGCAAGCCAACTTGAAATAAATGAATAAAACACGATGCACTCGCCGACAACGGAAGAAAAGAACAATCAGCGGGGTGCTTGGATGCCACAGTACAGTAGGATGTCCTTCATTGTCAGAACTGGCATGATTAACTGTAGTAAAGGGATAACATGTACTGGGCACAAAAACCCATGGGCGAGGGGTTTCCTTGGTCACTAGGGTACCGGCATATCCTTCATACGCAACCGCAATGCATATACTTCTAAGTATGTGGGAAAAAAACACAGAGTACTTGTATGCTGGTGAAAGCGAAGGGATGTTACGCAGCCACGCACCTGGCGCAGCCTCTGCAGGCACGCAGCGTGCGTCTCGTGGTCGCCGTGCGAGAAGTTGAAGCGGGCCACGTTCATGCCTGCGAGCGCACAGACAAAAAGAAACGATGAATATAAACGCGCGAGTGAGCACAGCAGGCAGCCGCCAGCATCAGCACAACAAGTGTCAGCCAGCGCAGCGCGTGCTGGCTACTGCATGGTGATCATGGCGATATATATACAGATAAACTGCAGACTTGGCACCGTCGATGAAGGCATGTCATCGACAAGATGAAAAGATCGCAGCAGGGCGGTCAGCAGGGCGGTCATTCCTTTATCACACCGCGTACCCTGTCCACCAGCGGACGCCCCTGAAATGATGCGACACTTGCGCTGGCGCACAAGTGCGGACGGGCGCATGACGCCTAGCTAGCACCACCACGGTTGTGGGCAAGAAGCCCCCGGTGGGAGACAGCGCAGCGGGTTGGCTGTGCGCCGATCATCTGAAACGCATCTCCGCCAAGCAAGCGCACCCCGCACGAGCCTGGTTGACGGAAACCGCCTGTGCCAATAGACACCAATGGGTTGCCCGCTGGGGTTGCTGCCGCGGCGGCAGAATGCTCATGGTGGGGATGTGAGCCCCACCGCTGCGGCTCGGGCAGCAGCGTCCAGGGGTGTGGGGGTGGTGGGGGGGAGGGGTGTCTGGTAGAGGGGTGGCGTGTGGATCGTGCGGTTACCTGCGTCGATGAGGATCCCCAGCTTCTCCACGGACCAGCAGGCGGGGCCCAGAGTGCAGATGATTTTGGTCTTGCGTGTGACGACATTGGTCTCGCTGAAGATGGTGTCCAGCCTGCCCCCCCCCCGTCCGCCAGTCCCGCCAGCCCCGCCACCCGGCACCGCCAGCAGCAGCATCGCAGCACACACGCACGCAGAGCACAGTGATGTGAGGAAGTGAGAGGCAGTTCCTGCACCAACAGCCATGAAAGACCATGTTGGCAGCGGCGGGGAGGCAGCGGGGCACAAGCAGCAGCCGCGGACGATGCCGCCGGCACCGGGCGAGCACGCCAGCGGGTGTGGGTGCCGCCCCTTGCGCTGTTGCATCTTCTTCTGGCTTGGCAGGCATCTCTGCAAATTAGGAGAGCGGAGTCGGATCCAGGGGGTGGGGAGGGGCCGGGAGGGGGCAACAGCGAGGGCGGGTGGCGGCAACTCACGTGATGCCGCTGCCGCGCAAAAGGCTCCCATGGCCGGACATGGTTGGAGGCTGCTGGGGGAGGAGGTGTGGGTGGCAGGTGCACTGTTGCTGGGACGCGTCGCGTCGCGATCCAAAACGCAGTTTTGGAGAAGGGCGAAGAGGTGCTCAGCAGCAGCGTTGGTGAGGGGAGGAGGTGCCGAGCGCTCAGCAGCGCGCTGATGACGTTCGTTTCGCCGTCATCGTCGACGTCGACGCGCTGACGACCCTCGTTTCGCCGTCCATCGTTGACGTCGACGCGGCGTGCCAGCGGGAACCAGGGTCGATGAGGATGCGTTGTTGATGACGTTGTGGCCGTATTCGAAACCTAAATTCTGTGCACGGCACACACGACGGCCTGAGCTCTGACCCGAGCTGTCAGCTACCCGGTGCGTGCCGCGCCTCATGATGCATCTCCTATGATCATGTGTGACAAGGCTGGTCCGCAACTCCAAGTGACTTCAGGCGTGGCTGCAGGACTACACACAAGTGGATTACAGTAGTTGGACGTTGCTGTCAGTGGCCGTGCATCATGCCAGGTGAGCACCGTGTTTAAAGGTGCGAATAGTTGGCTGCCTTTTGTTGTTTCTTCCTCCACAAAGGCATTGAGCTTCGAGTTGGTTGGGATGCCAGTGCTTCAGCACATGAAATACATGTATGCAACTCCACTTGGCCATCTCACTGCCTCATGCTGGTATGCGCTACCTGGATTCTTGCGTGCCCACATGGCCAGAGTGTTCACACATTGTTGCAACTGCTCCACAAGTACAGTACCTGCCTGTTCCGAAGTAGTCGCCGAGGCTTGAAACTTCGGGAGAAAAAAAGTGAATGGGGGGCGCACATTCGACACACTACTTTGAGAGACACTCAAACAACTACACACACGATGTACCCTAGCATGGCACTGACCAGATGGCACTGTCGGCACGTGTCATGGAGTACATGGGGCTCCCTGGTGTGTGGGGGGAGCATGGTGTTCCGGAAGCTGGGGGGTGGGAGCAGGTTCCCCCTGGGACATGGGGCTGTAATCAGTTAGAGTAGTGCGGTGGCAACATGCCAGGCTTCCCTCAGAGTACTGAGCATTGCCAGTTTTTTCGCTACCTGTCTGATTTTCTGGTCACATGCACCGTGTGCAAAGGGCTTTCTGCACCCGAAGCGGAGTTTAATAAGAGTACCCTAGCATTTATGTATATATATATATATAGCCGACAACACAAAACAACGCCCGCGGGGAGTAAAATGATACCACAAGTTTCCGCCCCAGGCGACTAATTCGGAACACAACCGTACTATCATGGTGCAGTCGCCACTGGCCAGCAGCAGTCGCATCCACAGTCGCTAAGCCCATTGCAGAACTGCCAGTGCACCCAGGGGCGGCAGCCGATGGCACCACGGACTCGGTTGCCAAGGCGGCAAGTCCATGCCATGACAATTGTGTTTTTCTTCTTGCGACCAGGATTGTGCGATTTTTGGCAGTCGTGACCTCCTTGCGGTTGCACTAGAGGAGGTGCGTGAAGTCTTGCAAGCAGCACATGGCTGTGTAATTGTATGTACGTGCGCATGTACATACTTATACTTGAAGTAGTATACATATTCTTCTTGAAGTGCATGTAACCACTCCCAGCCCCCGCCCCCCCGACTATGGTGCATTGGCACCACCGCAAAAATGGTTTGAGCGAGTGTACAGGCGAGGCAGGAGGGGTGCAGGAGGACGCGGCCCGCGGCATGGTGATGCTAGGGGTACCGGTGGGCCACGATGCGTTCGTGGCGCAGTGGTTGCAGCAGGAGACGGGTGCGGCGGGCGACGGCGCCCGATTCGCAAAGCGGGTGGCGGGGCTGAAGTCTCAGCGGGCCATGTACCGCCTCCTGCGCTACTGCGTTGTGCCGCGCATGACGTACACGCTGCGGACAGTCTCCC
>JAULBY010057093.1:0-10947 GCA_032358315.1 Ophiocytium majus
CACCGCGACAATGCCCTAGGTACACGTGTAGATACTTGGCGGACAATTGAGCATTCCAGCATGCTGGTGCGGCAATGTTACTGGGAGTGCTTTGAGGGCGTCAGGCTGTACCAGGTGCTTGGTCGTCTTACTTGCACTTCTTGAAGTGTGCACTGCAAGCACACGGCTGCTGAGCACCACAGCCTCACGCTGGCCAAGTGAGCACTTCCGAATAACGAACCGAAACGTATATGAGGAGGCCATTACGGAGCGTATATACAGCGTGTATGGCCAATGTTTGAAACAAATGGTGATAGCAACAGCTTGGCGCAGGCGCGTGTGGGCAATGTCTGGTGCTCTTGCAAGGCGGCTGGTCCAGCAACGCAATTTACAGCACATGTTTTGACAAGAAGAGAATCGCCCAGATACGTTTTCATGCAACCCTAGCAGCAGCACCACAGGCCGTGAGCAGGAGCACCACAGGCAGTGAGCAGCAGCAAAGCGTGAAGCAGACGGCGCGTGGCGCGTTTCGCACGTTGAAGTCGCGCAAAGCACAGGCGTGTCACTTTTGCCGGCGGAAGCCAGCGGAAATTGCGGTCTATACACAGCAGCCCCTGCTGCCTGGGACCCCCCCCGCAGCGGCTGCAGTCGCACCGTCAGTGCTACAAGTTGAACTTCAAGTTTGAGCCGCTACAGCAGCACCGCAGTGATGCAGCACCGCACCGCAGTGTTGCAGCACTTGAGCCCGCCCCCCCCCTTCCAAGCTGCTCATGGCAGCAGCGGCAGTCGCATGCGGCACACCGCGCCACCGCGCCCATCAAGCGTGCAGGCACACACTTGCAGACTTGGACGAACAACGAGGCTTCAGCGGTTGGCGCATGCGTTTTTGGGCGGCGCAGCCACCACTTCCGCAGCGTGGTCGCACACTGTGGCGGCAGCACTGGTGGTGTGGGGCGGTGGTTGCTGCCGCAGGTAGACTGTCCCCTATGCAGTTGACTTGAAGTGGTAGTCGTCGATGGTGGTGTAGATGTGCCCCTCTTCTGACAGCGCCTGCGCCGCCGCCTGCAAGCGACAGCCACCCAGCCCGCCGGTGTGTGCACAGACTGTCAGCACTAGCCTCAGCCCTGCAGCCATGTGCAGGTAGCTTATAGAGCCATCACACGCTCGCCCACTCACGCAAAGACTGGCGACAAGCACGCAGAGGCCGGTGTGTGCACCGACTGTCGGCACATTTTGCGCAGGCGCGGGGGGGGCGGCAGCCACATACAGGTTGTTGCTACAGCTGTCACACGCTCACCCGCTCAGGCATAAAATGGTGACAAGCACACAGAGGCCGGTGCATGCACCTACGGACGATGCGTATACGCAAGTACTACAACACTACTGGTAGTATATGCATGGTATATACTTCAGAAATACGCACTACTGGTGTACATCCATGTACTTCGTAGTGGTGTGCAACAAACACGGCAGCTCACCGCAATCTCGTCATACTTGAACCCTTCTGGACCCAGCGCCTGCGCAATGTAGTCCAGGCTCACACCGTGCGGGTTGGCATCCGCCTGCTCAGCACAAGCAGCAGCGCCAGCAGCATCCAGAACACACGTGCACGGGTCAGTTGCAAACTAGAACCAGTGCATCAGAGCCTAGCTTGTCCGTTTTGCGAGGTCTGTGCGCCTTGCATGTGCATGTATGTACACATGTACTAGTAGTAGTATACATACATGTACATACATGTACATATACTATTTACTTCAAGCAGTAAAGAAGTATGTGTACCATAAAATTTAAAAACACACAAGAACAAATAATTCAAAGTATGCTGTGCTCAGCAGGGTGGCGCACTGCCAGTGCACCAGCCGCGTCACATTGCACCTAAACGCCATGCCAAGGCATGGTACCGCGATTGCCGGCATGCGCGCCAGCGAAAACAAAACGGCACTTGTTGAAGTCCGAAGTGCACGCCCGGAATACGAGCACTGCCCACGCTGCGAGCCACTGCTGCAACAAACACTCGCTTCACCTACGCTACTGATACCTGCTGCGCGCAGCCACCAGTGCATGTCTGTACTATGCACAAGTAACTCAGGCGCCGCCGTCACACTGCGCACGCAAACTCGCCTGGAAAATGTCCAGCATTTTCGTGTGCAAAGGCGGCATGCCGCCCGCGTCGCCCCCGCCGCCGCCGCCCGCATAGCCTCCGAACGCGCCGCCGCCGCCTGTGATTTTGGAAAAAGTGGCAAACGTAGAACGGCCGCGCGCGGTCAATTTGGAGTACAGTGCACTCGCCATATAGTGCAGGGTAGTGTCACACCCAGTGACGCCGCACTCTATCGAGACCCGCACTATATCGAACAGGGCGTTGTATATAACTTTGTACATAATGTGGGCTGTGACAGGCCGCTGGACCCCGCACTGAAATTCGCATACAGCACTATATCAAAGTGCACTATATCGCGAGTGCGCTGTATGTGGGTCACGGCGGCGCACAGAGTGGAATGGTGGGTGGGTCGGGTACGGGGGTGCCAGAGTGCAAGGTCTGCACAATCCTGGCGGTGTAGCCTCACACCATATTGCCGCAGGTACTTTTGGTATCTGATCTGGTGCGTTCCCATGTGACCGTACGTCCACCGCAACGTTTATATCGTGCTTTGCGTATGGGAAATATTGAACCAGTATTATGTGGTAGTATTTCTGCTGTACACATACAGTTCATGGGTGCGTGGGTCTGGGCAGTGGCAAACGTAGAGCCGCTGTGTACTTGAGGACAGGGTCGCGGCGCGCAGGCTGATACTTTGGTGGGTTGGTGGCGCGTTGTGCGCAAGGTCTGCGTTTGCACATGGGTGCGTTGTTCCACCGGCACTGCGCCAAGCACAGGCAGCTGCTGAGCACAAGACGTTAAGAAACTCAATGAACCTGGAAGCATGGAACAGAACATAATTTTGCCCGTCCAATGCCCGTCCAATAAAAGAGCGTTCTCTTGAGGAAAAGTATTCATATTGAAAGCACAGAAAACTTGCTTCACATGGCTGCAGCTCCTCGCGCCACAAATTTGTGTCTTGATATACACATATGGTGGCACAACCCCTTCACCACGGGCGCACCAGAACCTGGTTTACGTGGTTTTTTCTTTACCGCAAATGTGTGTGCAGCATGTGCGGCGGGGCGTTTGCCCACAGCTCGTGAGTTGCCCCTGCCGATGCCGCAGTGACCGCCGGCAGCAGCTGTGGCGGCAGAGCCGGCGCGCCACACGCAAGCAGCACATCCTGCCACACCGTGCCGCCGCCCGCCAACGACCCCCCCAAAAAAAATCAGCGGCATACACTGAGCCGTGTGCCCTCCAGCACTATAATAACCCACATGAACTGCATACAACAGACCTGCTATTGGTAGTGGTGGTTGAAGTACACTGATCAGGCGCGCCTCATGGCGCCCGACCACCACTGCGGCCTGCGCCACGCCGCACACGCACCATTCCACTGAACCACATGCACTCGTACAACAGACCTGCTTTGATAGCCACTAATACTACTAGTGTACATGCACTCTATACCACAGACCTGCTACTGATAGCTACCAATACTAGTAGCAGCAGTGGCAGGGAAACACACCCCCAGGCGCACCTTGCGGCGCCCCGCCGTACACGGCTGCGCCGTAGCCGCCCGCGCCCTGCTGCAGAGCGCCGTTGCCACCACCGCCGCCGCCTGGACCACATGCACTCTATACCAAAGACCTGCTATTGTATAGCTACCAATACTATTATTACGTAGTAGTAGTAGTAGTGGCAGGGAACACATCTCCAGGCGCGCACCTTGGGGCGCCCTGTTGTACACGGCCGCGCCGTAGCCGCCCGCGCCCTGCTGGAGCGCGCCGTTGCCGCCGCCGCCGCCGCCTTGGACCACATGCACTGTATACCACAGACCTGCTATTGATAGCTGCAAACACTGCTACTACGTAGTACTACAGTAGTAGTAGACTAGTAGTGGCAGGGAACACACCCCAGGCGCGCACCTTGCGGCGCCCCGTTGTACACGGCCGCGCCGTAGCCGCCAGCGCCCTGCTGCAGCGCGCCGTTGCCGCCGCCGCCGCCGGCCTTGCGCAGCGGTCCCTTGGTGTTGTGCAGGTGCGCGTGGATCACCTCCAAGAAGTGCTGCGTGATCTGTGAGAGAGTGCGCGCCGCGCCAGCACACAACGGCAGGAGTGACAGTCAGCTGACACGCCATGGCGCTCTGGCGTGCTGCGCGACCTGCCGAGTTGCGCGCCGCGCCAACACATAAAAGTTTTCACCAGGTGGATAAATCATTCCACAGGCTTCGGCCTGGCGTTTTTACCCCAGCCACGGCAGCATCTGGGCTCAGCAACCATGTAGGCGCTCTTTCACGTAACGGCGGGAGCGACAGTCAGTTGACAACATGGCGCCGCTGCGTGTGCGGGCGGGCGGACAGCAGCCTTGGGCCTGCGGAACTGTACCACTGGGCCTCCGAGCCTCGCGGGTGGTGGGGTATTGTGCGCGGGCGCGGAAGCGTGGCGAGGTGCAGCAAAGGGGTTTCACAGCGTGTGCCACAGCATGCGGTGCAACACTGATGGTGGAGGTGTCACAAGGCAGCTGTACAGGCCTTGCAGTGCGTGGCCGCAAAGGGGGCGGGCAGGGAGGGTGGGCATGTAAAAGGCGGAGAAAAGCGGGGCACACCTCACCAGGTGGGCAAATCACCCCACAGGCTTCGGCCTGGCATTCTGCCCCAGCCACGGCAGTATCTGGGCTTAGCAACCTTTTAGGTTTCTTTCACATCATGGTGGGAGTGACAGCCAGCAAGCGGGGGGCATGTAACAGGCAGAGAAAAGCGGAGCGCACCTCATTGAAGTTTGTGATTGGCCGCACGTCAAATGCCGCAATTTGCAGCTTGTCCTGCCAGCGCTTGACGGTGCCCACGATGGCCACGTACACGCCGTCGCGGCACCGCGCGCGCCGCTCCGTCTGCGGCCGCGCGGAGTTCAAGAGATGAGTGCGATGAATTCGTGGATGAAGTGAACTCATGGATGGATGCAATGCATTCAAGAATCCCACGATAAGGAAGGGAAAGAAAAACCGCAGTTGGCGCAAGCGCCCAGCCAATGGCATCATCACCCAGAGCAGTTCCACAGCGCACCGCCAAAAGCAGCTCTACCTGTACCGGGTACTTTGGTGTGCATCAAGCAGTGCAGCAGCACATGCTGGTCGCGCTGAGCACCAAGCTCGATGTCTTACCGCCCATGACCTAAAAGCCAAATCAGGCAATACTTCTGAAGTAGGTGCGGTGATCAGTTTTCAAGGAGGTCGCTGCATGCACGGGCAATGTCAGCAGGTACTTTTGAGGTCTATGATACAGTGCACTCGGATATGTGTGGGCTAGCGTCAACCCCGCGCGTCTCGCACTGAAGCGACACACGCAGTAAAACATACAACGTACTGCAGTAGTAGTAGCAATTTGTATATCATGAGTATGACAAGCATGTGGTTGGTGACAGGGCTTTGAACCCCACTCTGGATCGCATAATGCATTAAAGCGCACTATATTGCAAGTGCACTGAACATGTGGCTGGCGCAGCCGCAGCCAATGGCGTGCACACAGTGCCTGCCACCAGTGGTCGGCACAGCAGCGAGTGGGAGTCATAGCCATGGGCTTCGCCTGCAGCGCTGGCTTGCCCTGGTCTGCAAAATGGGACCACATACTTGAAGCATATATTAACTACACCTGGTAAATATTTATCTAATACATATAGTGGTACACATTTGGTATATATTATCTGTATTTGCATGTATGATAACATAAATAAAGCGAGGTTTCTTTGCGAACCTGCAGCGCGGACTCGTCCTGGTCCACAAACCACTTGGCGTCCACGCGGCCCGTGCCATCTTCAACCTTGAAGACGGTGTTTGTGGAGTGCTCAGCAACATCAATGATGCACGCAACCAGGCGCACGTGGGCGAGCTCCACGCCGTCCACCTGCACGTGCTCAGCAGCAAGTGGACCAAAGCAGCAGCGCATGTGTGTGCTCAGCACCAGTGCGCGGGAGCTGTGGCGACGGTGCGCTGAGCAGCAGCAGCGGCGGCAGCGGCAGCAGCACCAGCCGACAGTCTCTGTGGTGTTGTGTCCAAGCAGGGTACACACAAATTTAGGCGGAAGCAGAGCGTAGCATGCCTGTTTGTTTTTGCGACAGCCTGATTGAAAGTGTGGATGAGAGTACAGGGGTCCCGTCGTCGACACAACGCACACATACATTCCAAGAAAAGTATCTGCTGTTTCATTGGCAGTGCAGGTGGGACAGCAAGGCGCTGTGCAAACGATGTGCGGGATGTGCAGGTGCTATAAATGGCTACAGCTTTGCTTGAAACCACTTCCGAAGGCTGGTCGACAAGTGCTGCGTCCAGTGGCCTGAGTCACCTGCCAAACCTGTTCGCAGGTACACAAAGCACACGAACACAAAACACCCCCCAAAAACAAAACAGAACAAGTACCAGGCTCCACTTCTGGCAGCATGGCCCAGGTGAATGTCTTGCACACGCGGCAAGGGGGGGTGCTGTGCAGCAGGGTGGTTATATGGCTGATGTGCCCGGGGTAAAACTTGCCCTGGGCTTGTCGTCCGACCCCTCCGACTGCGACAGAAGCACCTGTCTCACGGTGAGAGGAATGATCGATTGCTTTTCCCGGGATGGCCGACCCCCTTGCCCGGGGGATGTTTGAGAGGCACCCTGACTGAGCCCTCCCCCTGTTCAGGCAGCAGCGAGACCAGCGCCGGGCGGGGAGGGCGGCGGGGGGGGGAAGGCGGGAGAGATGACAGCAACGGCGGGAGGGAGGAGAGCCAGGGGGCCGCGTGAGGGCGGGCAGTCAGGGGCCCGCGGAGCATGACACAAGGAGCAACACAAATGCAGCAGCGCACACATGGCTCATCGATGAGGCCGTCATTGACGAGCACCCAGGCAGCTATTGACGAGCGCTTGCCATGAGACGTCTGAAGGCATCACCAAGGCACAGCAGCAAAAATGTGCATTTCAAAAAGTCGAACTGAAGGCTGCTCCCTCTCCCACCTGCGTTGCCGTCGCCGTAGGCGAAAAAGCCCCCACCACCGCCCCCACCACCGCCATCACCACCACCAAACCCTCCGTACGCCATGGCTGCTGGTGGTTAAAGTGCCCTTCTCCTGTCTTAGTTGCTGATCTGTGAAAAGTTTGCGCACTTGCATTTTGGCGCCAAAGTTTGGGTGTGGGCGGCTAAAACTTGCGCTGCTTTTCCGCGGGTAAAATGCCACGTATTTTTCGGCACACTGTGTTGAAGTTGCGCAGTTGCAACGAGCTGCACGCGCTCTCGATCGCGAGCGACGCCACAGGAGCGCTGGTAGCAGCAGAGGAGCCCTTGGCGCGGAAGGAGATGTCGCGCCGTGGCGGTGGTGATGAACGCTCATTTGGTGAGATACCGCAGGGTAGCATAACAAAACAACCAGTGCGGCTCACTTTCCGAGTCAACATCAACAGCAACATTGCACCAGCAAGCCGCGCGGCTTGGCTACCCGATTGCCATCCCCGCTCCTCACGACTGCTCTCCAGCACCGGCAACAGCAGCACCGACAGCCGGACCCGCCGCCGCCGCGCGGTACTAGCAGCAGCGGGATGCGGGATTGCTTGGAGGAGGTACACTTGACTTTCATTTTCATGTGTCAATGAGAGCCAGCCCAGAACCCAGCCACCAACCGCCGGCCTGCTGCAGCAGCTCACGCCGCCGCTGCTGCGACAATTTGCATGCCACCGCTCACATCTTGAGCGGGTACTTGGTTCGGGATACGCGGTTCGTGTACACAGCGCGGGCACAATGCTCGGTGCGAAAAGGCGCCAAGCCTTCGCGCCGTGCTCTGTGTCCGGCGTTGTGCTTGCTGGGCCAGGCATGGGTTTGAAAACTCGTGTTCACGCCAGGCCAAGGGAAGAGTCCAAGTACTCAGGACTCCATGGGGTGCCCACAAGGTGCCCAAAGTACACGCTGGGGCATGGACTGTAGCTTAGTACTGGTGTAGCCATGCAACATGCAGGTCGGGACCTGAGAGTACATCGTTCTGACTGTAGTGCTCTTGCCAGCCAATGCATACATGTGAGTGCGCCGCGTGCGCAGACACTTTTCCCCGCCTCACACAGAGTCCCCAAAAGTACGTGGTGATACACGGGGCACAACCAAACAACATCACACGCGGCGCGCACGCGCCCGCTGCTGCTGAGCACCACTCAGCATTGCTGCTGAGCACCGTTGCTGCCACCGCTTGCGGCGTGCCACGGCACCCGGCCGCCGCCTCTTGGTGTGCACCGCCACAGGGTGCTGCTGCTGGCGGCCACTGCTGCTCAGCGGCTCCCGCAGCCTGCACTGCGTCTTCCCGCCTGCGCCCCGCACCCCCCCCCCAGCGGCGCGCGCACCCGCAGCTTCCTGCGCTCTGCAGCACACATTTTCTTTCCATGTTCAAAGATGCGTTTGAAGAACAATCTTTCGTTGGTTTGCCATCATTCCAGAACACCGATGAGAGCTAGCTCTGGAATGATAAGGGCGTTTTTTTCAGCGTTGCCGCTCAGCCGCTCCCCACCACCCCGCTCTGTCTTCCCGCCTGCGCGCTTGCCTTGCACACGGCGCCCACGCCCCGCAGCCTCCTGCGCTCTGCAGTACATCAGGGAGTACGCAGACGCGCGCCACTACGAGGTGCGGTGGGTGGGCCATGGGGACGTGCCCTCGACAGAGCGCGCCTTTGTGGCGGTCGACCAGAAGTCGCTGGCGGGGCGGCA
Source organism: Ophiocytium majus (assembly GCA_032358315.1). Lineage (NCBI taxonomy): Eukaryota > Xanthophyceae > Mischococcales > Ophiocytiaceae > Ophiocytium > Ophiocytium majus. Next base: position 8,774 of record JAULBY010057093.1, read on the forward strand.
CGAGATCACGGTCGACGCCCTCCGGAGGTACCTGGCCTCGCACAGGCTGAAGGTGGTCGCCAGCCGGGTGCGTGCGCGCATGCTCAGCAGGCGGGCGCCCTGCGGGGAACGCTCTTGCTGGCGTGATGTCTGCCGCCTTTCTTGGAGCTTGTCCTTATAACAGGGTTCGTTTGCTACTTCCTCACTTTAAGTCTTGTCGCAAGTTTTCATCATGTTTCGCAAAGTGTGTTGTACCGTTCACTATCAGAGCTACGGTGCTCATTCATGTAGCGCTAGTTACACAACTACTTCGGTGTTAGTAGTACTCTTATTAAACTCCGCTTAGGGCGCGGAAAGCCCTTTGCACACGGTGCGTGTGACCAGGAAATCAGACAGGTACTTACTTAGCAGCCACTATATTGTGTGCAGCCCCATGCAGCAGGTCAGTCGGCCGTGCGTGCCACTGCTGTTGTGCAGTGTAACCGCCTGTGACCTGGCGCACTGCGCAGGTTCCGGGCAGAGCGGTCACTGCCTTGTCTGCTCCCATGCTGCTGGTGAGCCGACATGTTTTGCGCATGGCACTGGCTGGTGGTGAGCAGTGGCCCCGCATACCAGCATCAGCACCGCAGCATTTACAAAACAATACGGAGTGATGCTGTTTACTCACAGGTGGCGTTGCCGACATTGTCGAGTCACCGCGCTCGGTGATCGCTCGCGGGTACTACTTTCAACTTTGTACCCGGCCTTACATGTGTGCGACTCATTGAGCTGAGATGCGCACAAGAAGACATCTCGCAGATGCAAGTAACTACAGTTAGGGGTAGCCCTTCCTGGCCAGGAAGCGCCTCACAATGCGCGCGCGCGCCCGGTGCTGTCCCTGCTGACCCCTGCAGGAGCCCGTCCCCGCAGGCTTCACTGTGTACGCCCTCCCGGAGCCCTTGGGCCCCCAGAGCACCAGTAGTGCCCGGCAGCCGCCACAGGGGGGGGCTGGGACCTTCTCAATGCCCCACGCAGCTCAAGGTCCGCCCGGGGCGCCCATGACGCGTCTACCAGCACCGGCAGGGAAGGCGGCGAAGGCGGCTGGGGCAGCGGCAGGGATAGCGGCGGCGCCAGTAGCCGCAACAGCGGCAGGGGCGACGCCATTCACGGCTGCCGCGGCGGCAGCGCCGGCAGCGGCGGCGGTGGTGTCAATGGCGGCGGGATCACCAGTAGCCGCAATAGCCGCTGGGGCGATGCCTGTCACAGCCACCGCGGCAGCAGCGCCGGCAGCAACAGCGGCGGTGACAGTGCCGGCAGCGATGGCGGCGGCGGCGTCGGGGACGGCGGCAGCGCCAGTAGCCGCAACAACGGCAGGGGCGATGCAATTTGCGGCCGCCGCAGCAGCAGTGCCGACAGCGGTGGTGGCGGTGACAATGGCGGCGGCGATGGCGGTGGTGGCGGCCGCAGCAGTGATGCCGGCGGTGGCGGCAGCGGCGACGCCCTTTACCGCCGCCGTGGCAGCAGTGGCGACAACGGCAGCGATGGCGGCAGTGACGGCGGCGGTGGCGGTGGCACCGCGGAGGGTAAGACCATGCGCATGCGGGGCGGACAATGCGGTGCAGCTGGTGCTGGCGCAGCCTGCTGACACCGCCGTTCCGCCGCCTGCTGCGGGCAAGAGACTCTGCTGTGCTGGAGGCGCTTATTGTACCACAGCAGGAGAGGAGAGTGCAACGTGGTGCCAGCGGCGCCACGCCCTGCTGCTGTCTTCGCCCACCCCAGCCTGCACGGCAGCGCAGCAGCTGGCCCAGCCGTGGGTCTGGCGGCGGTGCGCAACGACCCATGGCTATGCCACACGTGGGCAGGTAGACAGATTGTGCTTTCAACCCACATTCACGCCTAAAGAGCATGTCCGGTGCCGCCTCCGCGCGCGCAGACGCCGGCACCTCCGAGAGGGCCCTGCTGGGCCGACTCACGCACACGGCCACGGCGAGGCTCACCGCGCAGCTGCGCCCGATGCTGCAGGCCGTGACGGCGGAGCTGGTGGCCAGCAACGAGCCACTGCAGCGCCTATCCCTGGACTTTTTGCGCGCCGCGCAGGGCCTTCACGGCCGCATCAGCGCCACCCGCGAGACGCGCGACTGGCCCGGAGGGATGGATGCGCACGCGTTCGGCGGCGGCGGCGGCGGCGGCGGCGGCGGCGGCGGCGGCGGCGGCGG